>CM076250.1:17337632-17550132 GCA_038380765.1 Odontothrips loti | reverse complement strand
GCTGTGCTGGCTGTGCTGGCTGTGCGCGGTGGAATTGCCAGCAAAAAAAAACTGACGGATGGGGCGAGTAGGGTCCGGCCGGGCCCGGCGGCCCTGATGGGGTTGCAGCCAGTGGAGGCCGGCGGCAGCACGGCGGGTACTGGACAGCTGGAGGCCCCGGAGGCCCCGGAGGCCCGGCCTCATCCCCTTGCTCCGGCTCCTCCAGGCGCCAGGACGACCGCCGGGGCGCCAGGGCCCTGCTGCCAAAAGGCGGAAAAAAATCGCCAGCGCGCGATGGGGGATGGAGGAAAAATAGGACCTTTTTGCAGCGCAGAGGGCCAAAAGAGGGGAAATAAGAGAGATGACGAGAAGCAGATATATAGATGGTGGTGCAAGCGCAGAGGTGCAGCGTCCTCTCTCTCTCTCCTCCCTCTCTCTCTCTCTCTCTCTCTCTCTCTCTCTCTCTCTCTCTCTCTCTCTCTCTCTCTCTCTCTCTCTCTCTCTCTCTCTCTCTCTCTCTCTCTCTCTCTCTCTCTCTCTCTCTCTCTCTCTCTCTCTCTCTCTCTCTCTCTCTCTCTCTCTCTCTCTCTCTCACACACACACACACACACGCACGCACGCACAAACACACACTTAGCTGAGATGGCCAAAGCCGATATCGGCGAATTTTCATATCGAGGCATCGAGTTTCAAATTGCATATTTGCACCCTCACGCTTGCAGAGGAGGGCCGCGCCCGCGCTTCAGCTGACGTGACGTCCGAGAGGGTCCCAAACACCCAGCACAGCACGGGGATAAGCGGGCGGGGCTGGGCCGGGCCGGGGCGTCAGAAATAAGCCAGTAAGCAGATAAAGATGAATCAAGCGCCCAGCTGATTACACACGCAGGAAAACGTTAATATTAGCTTCCTGAAGAGTCCGGGAATAACTCTGCGTTCACACGGCCGCCTGAGCACACACCACCCGCGAGGCGGCTTCCGTCCCCGCCCAGCCGTTTGCCTCTGGACCCAGAGCAGGCAGTGATTTGAGACCGGTGTCCAAACGGATGCGCTGTATGCCTTGGCCGCGCCTTGGCACTGAGCGAGTTGGTTGATTGCGGCTGCGGGCATCTCACCTCCGCCTGCCTGTGAGGCCGGGCAGGCCGGGCCTTGGAATACCCTATCTTATCACGAGTCAACAGCTCCGCGACGATATCCCGGAAGACACAATGTTGCTGCACCGCGGGACGGAGCGCCACGCCCCGGCCAGCCTCGGCCCGGAGATGCGTGCTTCTGCTCCGGCCGCGACCGCGGGCCGCTGGCCGCCACGGGCCCCAGAGGTTGGGCCCGATAAACTAGGCGGTGTGGGAGCACGCATTAATGTGCGCCAAGAGCGGCACCCGACGGCTGCCGTGGACCTGACCTGGCCTGACTCAGTGACCGCCATGCCAACGCGCCACCCCAGGAATAACGCCGGCAACGTTGATTCAGGTGCCGGGCTGCCGCCAGACGGACGCGCCAACATCGCGCTCCGCAACTTTTCCTTTGTTTTGCGGAATACGTTGCCGGGCCGATATCCAAAGGGGCGGGCGGCGTGTTGACGATCGGTGTGGACAATACGCTAAAATTGACGACCTTATCGCAAAGGAGACGATGCCTATACACGGTTCATGCACCCGGTTATCAGAGGCGGCGGCATTGCTGTACATGAGTGTGTGCATGAGTGTGTGCGTGTGTGTGTGGGAGAGAAAGAGAGAGAGAGAGAGAGAGAGAGAGAGAGAGAGAGAGAGAGAGAGAGAGAGAGAGAGAGAGAGAGAGAGAGAGAGAGAGAGAGAGAGAGAGAGAGAGAGAGAGAGAGAGAGAGAGAGAGAGAGAGAGAGGAGAGAGAGAGAGAGAGAGAGAGAGAGAGAGAGAGAGAGAGAGAGAGAGAGAGGGGAGGGAAGGGGCAGACAGAGAGACAGACAGACTTGGGAGGGGTGTATTCCACATCACTTACGCGACGTTTTTTCCGGGCCAATCGATTTTGTCTATGCGTATGTGCGGTAGTTTTCTTACTGCCGGGTCAATTGAGTATAAGTGCTACGTATACGGTGCACTTGACGGGCACATGAACCCGCTAGGCGTCGCGTGGGTGTTCAGGGGGATTCGACGATAATGTCCTGGAGGTCTGAGGTTGCCCAGCGCGGGCCGTCGCGGGGGGCGGGGCGCGGGGCCGATGGGTGACGACGGCGACTCTAGATCAGGACGACACGGGCCGCGGGCCGCGGCCGCAACGGTCCCGCAGAGACCGGCCGCCGCTGCCGCCCCTGCTCCCGGCTGCCCCGCTCGCCAGGACCGCGCCGCGCCGCGCCGCGCACCGGCCGGGACCCGGACGGCGTTGCTGTGCACCGCGCGCCGTGATTTATACTCTGGGATTTACAATTCTAATCGAATATTGTGTGCTGCACGTCGCGCGACACACCAGCAGTACGGCGACAGGCCGGGCCGGCATGGCCGCGGGGCGCTGCAGCGCTCGCCGGGTATTAATCTCTTTCCGATGCATTCGATTACGAAGCGGAGTCGTTGTCTTGGCGACCGCCGCCGCTGCCGCCGCCGCTGCTGCTGCGCGGGGGCCGGGGTCTCTCTCTCTCTCTCTCTCTCTCTCTCTCTCTCTCTCTCTCTCTCTCTCTCTCTCTCTCTCTCTCTCTCTCTCTCTCTCTCTCTCTCTCTCTCTCTCTCTGTCTCTCTGTCTCTCTCTCTCTCTCTCTCTCTCTCTCTCTCTCTCTCTCTCTCTCTCTCTCTCTCTCTCGCTCTCTCTCTGTGTTATTTCGCGGGATAGACACACGTGACGCACGATGTCAAAACGATGGACTGGCCGCTCTATCATCTCCGAACTCTGCGCCGGATTCGGTCGTGGGTCATCCCGTGCAAAACTCGCCTGTCTTTCGTCCCTGGAGGCTGGCGTGGCCCGAGGCGTGGCCTGCGTGTGCGTGTGCACGTGCGTGTGCGCGTGCCTCCTGCGATTCCCCGCACAGCAATTACATCACAAGTCGATGACACGTCGTTTATGTTGCCTGCAATTTATCATAGCGCTCGTTGTGCCCCGCGTGGGGCCGCCAAGGGGGGGGGGGGGGGGAGCTGCAGGAGGCGCCATGAGGCGACCCGGTGCCACGGGCACTGTGCAGGTCTCTGGTGGGCTTTTTGGTGGGCCCCACGCCTCTAGGGGGTGGAGGGGGGGGGGGAGGGACTTGGTTTCATCCAGAGGTCAACATGACCCCGGTGCACGAGGGGAGCTCGTGGCCTTGCTGGTGGCGCCATGGCGCCTATCGGGCGGGGAGTAGAGGAGCTGCCCCCCTCCCCCCTCTCCCGGATCCGGGGGACCCGGAGGACCCGTGCGGGGCGCGGCGGAGCGTGGTCGGGCTGGTGGCCGGGTCCCTGCAACAGGATGAGGAAGCCCCCGGAGACACATAAATCTGTCCGGCCGTGGCTATGACCCACCACGACACGGCAATGGAGCCACGGGGTCCACGGGGCGGGGCCCGGCGGCCCAAGGTAATGTGCAGGGATGCCGCTCTGACTGATCACATTCGGATGAATGCTGCTATGGCAGATCCAGCAGGTCCACCCACCACACGTCACTCGCCCTTCACAGCCCCCCCCCCTCCCCGTCCTCCTCTCCCTCTCCTAGGCTTCCCTCACACTTCCTTCCTCTTCGGCTCTGCCCCTGGCCATTCTTCAAACTCTCTCCCGACATAATGGAGTTGCAAGTCGTCTCTCGCCTTCGCTGGGGCTCCCCCCCCCCTTGTCGGACCCCACCCGGCTCTGCCACGCCCCGGTTGCAGTGTGACAAGGAGATCCATAGGACGTCCGCGAAAGGGAAAGAGTCCAAAAGGGGCTCCCAGCGGCCAGACCAGGGGCCGCGAGTGAACGCCCGGCCCCGCGCCTGTCAGCCCACATCAGCTCCATTTGCAGTCATACTCTGCCACTGCTGCCACTGCTACTGCTGCTGGAGCCCCGCCTGCGTCGCGAATCTGGCAAATGAGCCGCGTATATAAAGCTGTTGCCCTGTTACCCGCAACAGGACAGCCCCCCTCCCTGCCTGCCCGCCCCGTCCCACCCTTCCTGCGCCCGTCCCGAAATTCATTACTGGCAACAAAGGTGGGATTGGAAGCAGACGGCCACATCATCAACAACGCGTGGACGGACAGCCGACCACCAGCCGACGGCAACCGACGGCGACCGACGGGAACCGACGGGGGGAAAAAAGCGGCCGTCCGGGGAGTCGGGTCCGCCGGGTCGGGGAGGGCAGTCGATTGCTGTGCTGTTGCTAACGTAAGGCACGGTAATGTTTTGGCGATGACTCGCCTCGTGCGAGGCCCGACACCCCGACCGACACGGCCTCAACATGCTGGGCCGTTTTCTGCTCGGACAGCCAGTGAGGGGGCAAAAGGAAGGAGTGCCAAGAGCGAGGGGCGGGGCGTGGCAGGGGGTTGCGCGCGGGTTTTCTGGTTTGGCTCGCCGCGCGCGTCCATCGACATGCCGACAACATCGATCATACCTCATTGTTTTCGCAGCGGGTTCAATTAGGGCGCGTCAAAGAAGGAGAGGAGAAGTGAGCGCGAGTGTGAGGGGGGAGGGGGAGAGGGGGAGGACAGGGGTGACTCTTCCGAGGGGATATCGGATATCAGTGGAGGGGTGGCGGGGCCTGACGGGGCCTGGCGGGGTTGTGGGACACGGCGTGCGTCGTTACGGCCCGCTACGCTCTTGCTCTGCTCCTCCGGAAGCCGAGGGCTTATTAGCAGCACAGCAGCGATGCTCTGCGATGCTCTGCGATGCTCTGCGATGCTCTCGGCACACTGTGAACAAACAAACGTCCCCGCGACGCGGCGCTGCAGCCGAGCGCCTGCGAGTGCCGGGGTAGGCCAGCCCGCACGACACGTGTGCATTCACAGGTTGGGGTTGCCTACCCAGCAGGCGTCGAGGAGAGACCCAGGGTGACGTTAGCACTACGATGCAAGGAGCAGACGACGACAAGGCGAATGATGTCTTCCGTGTCGGGGCCCGTACCCGCTGGTCTCCGCCTGGCGTGCTGCAGAGGGGCGGCAGAGGCCCGCAGAGCCACTGCACCTAGCCTGGGGCCGGGCCGCCGGGCCGCCGGGCTGTCCAGCACGACAACCGTGGGACGCCGTTGGGACGTCACCGGGCGACGCTCGCTGACCCGTGGACAGCGCCCGCTCCTCCACGTCACCAGGATTATAGGGCAAGGCTGCCAAAGTCATAGGTTCTCAAGCCCCTCGGGGCGCTCCCCCCCCCCCCCTCCCCTCCCCTCACTCCTCCCTTGCGGTTGCCGTACGCGCTTCGGCACAGAAAAGCGAGGCGCCTCCGACCAGCAGAGCAGCAGAGCCCCCGCCGGTCGGCCGGCCTCGGCTGTCGTGGACAGGAGCTTTCCCCCAAACTCCTCCCCAGGGAAGGGGTTGGTCAGTTCGGCGTAGATATGCGCCACTTGAGAAGAAATAGGACCGGCCCCCCCCCCCCCCGTCTCCCCTCTTCCCCTTTCTCTTTGCCCTTCCCAGTCGAAATGACCTTCTCGGCTCGGAAATCTCACGTATCTTGGTGGTATATATTTTTAAGGCAGTCACACCATGACTCTGGCTTTTTACAAGCGTTGGGTGGGCGAAGGTTAAAAGGTGAGGGGGGGGGGGGCAGGATATTTGTTTGAAAAACTGAAATTTGCAGGCTGCGATGTGGTAGTTACCGGAGGTAGGTATTTTTTCCTGTTTTTTTTCGATCATTTGCAGAGTAAGTTGGCGCTGTGGGGGCTGGGGTGGAATGAGCGGCACCACACAAGACCGTCCAGCGGCCCCGCAGGCCCCGCAGGCCCCGCAGGCCCCGCAGGCCCGCAGGCCCCGCAGACCCCGCAGACCCCACAGGCCCCGCAGGCCCCACAGGCCCCGCAGGCCCCGCAGACCCCAGGCCCCGCAGGCCCCGCAGACCCCGCAGACCCCGCAGGCCCCGCAGGCCCCGCAGGCCCCGCAGACCCCGCAGGCCCCGCAGGCCCCGCAGGCCCCGCAGGCCCCGCAGACCCCGCAGACCCCACAGGCCCCGCAGGCCCCACAGGCCCCGCAGGCCCCGCAGGACCCGCAGGACCCGCAGGACCCGCAGGACCCGCGTCCTTCCTGTCTACGTTGCAGCTGGGCCCCTCTGCGATATCATGACGGCCCGTGTGCCGAGGTCCTCCTGCGGTCCCCAGCGGCACTCGGCGCGGCGGTGCTTCATAAAAAATAAAAAAGAAGCATTGCAAGAGGTATCAATCGTACTTTAGTTACCATCTGCCACTGGTAGTTATTCCTTCGTATCGTAGCTGCGTAATAAACAAAACAAAAATTTAATCGATATTTCCATGTGTGCGAAAAGTTGTTTCCTTTCCAATATAGCACTTAAAACCAGAGAGAGAGAGAGAGAGAGAGAGAGAGAGAGAGAGAGAGAGAGAGAGAGAGAGAGAGAGAGAGAGAGAGAGAAAGGGGGGGGGGAGGCATTCGGAAGATTGAGAGAAAGAAAGAGAGAGAAGATAGAGAGAGGGGGGGGGGGGAACCTGGGGACCCCCCCAACACGCATGGTACGCATGGGTAGGGCGGGGAGCGGGGCGGGAGGGGTCCTGCAGCGTCGCCTAGACACCATGCCACCGCCTCGGCTGCCACAGCGCGGCCGCAGTCATAAACAAACACATGCACTTGAGACCCTTCACTCAAGTTACGCTGGCGAAGGCATAGCACGAAGCTCAGTTTAATGCACTCCTACTATTATAATTTCGTGTCGGCCCGTCCATGACGCCCACGAACTCCCCCTGTCGTCCTATAAGAGTTGCCAGGCAGGCCAGACCTTGAGGCAAGCAAGCAAGGTCCGAGCTGAGTCAGCAGTTTTCTAGGTTTTCTTTCTGTTTTCTGGTTCTTAACTGGTTCTTCTTTAGCAGATTATAATAATAACAATAATCAATAATAATTAACAATAATAATAATTCTTATTCACAATAATTAAAATTCTTATTAAGCCTCTGAACAAGCCTTTCACTAGGGTGAAAGTCTAAAAAGTGTCATCGTCGTCTCTGCCATGGCGGCGGCGGGGCGGCGCACAGCGGGCCGGTCCTGGGCCGGACACAGCGAATATGAAGACGAACACAGAAAAATAAGCCCTAAGCCCCGGACGGCCCCGGAGCAGAAGCGGCCCTCGGCACGTCCCAACTCCCGGCCCGTCCCGTCCTCCCTCTCACGATTTATTTGGTCTGCATGGGTTGCGGGGCCACGTCCGAGACACAGCGAGCGCGCCGTGCCGGAGCCCATGGCCGGAGGCTCAGAGGTGCGCGACGACTCGGACGCGGACGACGGCGCCTTGATCCTGCTGCTCTTCCCCCTCTCTCTCCTCCGGAGGCCCTGCAGCACCACGTCCTGGGGATGCAGTGGCGTAGGAAGAGGAACCTCAGGAACTCGATGTCAGTCGCACCCGTCCATCTGCAGCATCTGCAGCATCTGCAGTGACTGCCCGGTGACACCCGGCTGGCTCCTGCAAGGCCTCTGGTGCCTCTGGCTTCCACGGCCTCGGCAGCCCAAGGCACGTAGGCACCACAAGGACTACTCATTTGCATGGATTTGGACACAGGAGAAAGAGGGAAGGAAACACTTGACGTCAGGCCCCCTTCTCTGTCTCTGTTTCTGTCTCTCTGTCTTTCTATCTGTCGGTCTCTCTCTCTCTCTCTCTCTCTCTCTCTCTCTCTCTCTCTCTCTCTCTCTCTCTCTCTCTCTCTGTCGCTCTCTCGCTGCGGTGCGGGCCCGTTTTAGATTGGACCCACTCCACTTGTGGACAGTACAGTAGCAGACAGAGGACAGGCCTTTGGTTTCGTAAAGTGGTCAGCAGTCGTATGGTCATTTGGGTAACAGAAGACCTAGATCCGGCAGTCCTCCGCGAGCATATATCTATAAATGTATATCCACATCTACACACATCTACATTACCTAGACGATTCCTAGACTTTCCCCTTCCTAGCTCTCCTACTTTAGAGACGGCGGCCAGTTCGGCGGGAGCATTTCGGTGTGCTGGTGGAAGGGGGTAGCTGTGGTGACCCCTCCCCTTCCCTCCTCAGCTGTAGTGCCCCCGTCTCCTCTCCTCCTCAGCTGTTGTGCCCCTCTCCCCTCCCCTCCTCAGCTGTGGTGCCCCCCCACCCCTCCCCTCTTTAACTGTTGTGCCCCTCTCCCCTCCCCTCCTCAGCTGTTGTGCCCCTCTCCCCTCCCCTCCTCAGCTGTTGTGCCCCTCTCCCCTCCCCTCTTTAGCTGTGGTGCCCCCCTCCCCTCCTCATACACCGTGGACCCCCTTCATTAATTTGTTTACGCGCCACATCCAGACACAATTTGGAGCTGAGCCGCGGCCCCTATTCAACGCTGTGTACGCGGTCAGCACACATCACAGGATGTCTCTATTGCCAGCATTGCGGCAGCGTGCCGGTGTGTGCGTGTGTGTGTGTGTGTGTGCGCGCGCGCTCGCGCGCGTACCGCGTGCGCATACCCTCTATCTGTTTTTATTCCGTGCCCCTTTTCCACCACCCGCACACACGGAGATAACGAAACGCAAAACGGAATGAAAATACCCAAGGTTATGGGCGGTGGGGGTCGGCGCAGGCGGAGGCGAAATCATATTTGGAGCCAACAGTCGGCAGCGGAGCGGAGCCCCCACTGCCCCCACCCCCCTCTCTTTTCTCTGCAGAAGCTGCATAACAGCGCAGTCGCACCGCTCGTTTTGTTTCAACGCGAGCGACGGACCGACCGTGAGATTCTCTCCTGCGCTGCTTTCGGGATTGAACCAACATCCAGCCAAAATTATGTTTCCTCTCTGCCTCCCCCAGCGGCCGCCCCCGGCCGCCCCCGGCCGCCCTCGGCCGCCCTTTATCGGCGCACTTCCGTCGCCTCCGTTTCCGCCCCCTCCCCGACCCGGCAGCCCCGGCAGCCCCTCCACTCCACCCCCATCACCTGGCAACTGCCACCCCGCGCGCGGAGCCATGCGGAGCTCGTGGATATTCCGTCTTCTTCCGGATTTTATATTACTATCCCGGCGCTGATGTGATCTCCGTTTTGATAAACCTTATGTTCCAGACGGCGGGGGGCGGAGCAGGAGGCTTGAATCGGACTCGCTGACAGGAGAGCGAGATTATATTGGGACTCGGACAGCCCTTCGCTTGCAAGTGAAGTGTCAAATGTAGGGCGGGCCATGCTCCAACACAACATGTGGGCCGGTGTGACGTGGCCCAGTGGTAGCCCCATGGACAAGCCAAGGTCGTTTCGCGGCGAGGCGGACTCTGTGTGTGTGTGTGTGTGTGTGTGTGTGTGTGAGTTCCGCGAAACGCCGTCAGAAGTCGAGGAAACAGCGAATCCTCACCCGGCCCTGCCCCGCCCCGCCCCGCCCACCCGTGCACACCACACCATGCCAGACCAACACTTTATCAGCGGGAGTGCAGCGATATATTGCATGAACCCGTCGACCCAATACTGGAACTCGCCCCTCCCCCCTTCCCTACTCAACCGCTTCTATCTCTCTCGCACGCTCATGCTGCTGCGCACCCGTATCGCCGACATATTAACTGTGACAATATTTATTTTCTCCTGGCATGATCTTCCAGAACAAACTGAAAGGATTCTTACCATTGAAGTATACGAAGAAAATTCCGCGGGTCGCCGCCCCATGGCTGCCCTTAGCCCACACGTCCGCCAACACGACTTGGACAGTTCTGGTCCGCTAATAGCAGACGACGACGACTAGTTGGCGACAAGCAGCAGACTACTACAAGCAGACGACACACGCCTTCGTGACGCGGAAACGCCAAAACGAGGGCGCTTCCTCCACGCACCGACCTACTCCGACTCGTCATGCAACTCAACCGACATGAGAAACAAACTTTAAAACGAGACATGTCATTTATATTTACTGCGTTCGGGATATGAAGTTGAAGGCAAGGGCTGGGGGGGGGGGGCTTGAGGTACCTTTTCGGTCTGGTCCCGAGCGGACGTCGCTATCTCGGCAGGCGCTACCAACACCACGGCGTGCGTTACGCGCGCACTGCTGTCCAAACACGAACGACACGACAAACACCGCAGCGGGCGGCGCGGGGAGACACAGATACAGGAGCGCCCGCTGCATTTGCCTGAAGGGATAGTATAAACAGCGAGGAAAGTCAGGAAGCAGAGCCGAGAGGTTGATGAAGCTCGCCGCCGCGCTTGTTTTGCATGTCTTTCGATGAGAAAATAAATCTGCAAGGATAATGAGCCGCGATTTAGCATTTCCCGACTACGCTCATCAATTGTTTGATTTGTTTCGCTTCGCGTGTTTTCGTGTTTTGACGATGCGATTCGCTCCAGGCCGGAGGATGCAGCCGAATACTGTACAGAGAAGCACCAAAAGTGCGCGCGATAAGAAAGGCTATGCAGCGTCGTGGGTGGCGCGATGGGTGTTGTGCAATGTGTTGGGGCCAATAAACAACACGGGGCCACGGAGGCTCGTGTGGCTGATATAGTTCTACCGAAAGACGTAATTGTCTAAGACCGAATCCGATGTGCAGACATTATCGAAACACGACGGCGTTGCGTCAATATTGGACTGCACTCGTTTTTACAGCATAGCACAGCATTTTTTCCCCCGAAGGCTTAACCATATCATGATTCTGCTGGGTAGGGCCGCCAGCCACCACTTCTTCTCCTCCCGCCCGATCCATTCGACACAACTCTTCTTATCATCGTGCCTCAAGTGCAAACGCATTGTTTTTGCCTCATTGTAACTAATGAAACACTCGTTTTCGATGGTTGTCTCCTTATCGGCCGGACGGCTCGCCCACGGCTGCTCACCACCAGCTGCGAAGCAGCGGAGCCTGCGGGCGGGGGCCGATATAAATCCAGCCGCCGGTGTTTTCTGATGTCCTTCCCGGCCCCTCCCCTCCGGCCCCGCCCTCCGGCCGGCCCACGGCACGGCCTGGCACGGCCCCTGTTTCGGCCCACTGTCGGGTTCAACGGACCAGCCTAAGGACCCCACGCTCCAGTATCACATCTGCACCACTCACGTCACTCACCCGAGGCAGACTTGGCAATAAAATATACGAACAGCGAATGCCTGTTCAGCGCAATAGGAGCAGAAGCTAATTCCAGCCAATCTCCTCATCACTGGTGAGCCCACTACTACTACTGCTTGTCAACTGGCAATGGCACTTCATGGCATCCCCCCCCCCCCCTCCTCGCTCTCTCTCTCTCTCTCTCTCTCTCTCTCTCTCTCTCTCTCTCAGGCGCGGCTCCAGAATTTGGTCAAGAGGGGGGGGGGGGGGGGGGTAGAGTAATACAACATTTTCTTTTTTTTTATGCGAAAAATCTAAATTTGATTTGAGTGTTGTGCAATTACAAGGGGGACATTTTAAAAACTCACAAAATGTGAGAAACACATATTCGCATTTACATTTTTAAGAAAAATCATTCTACGAAAGACTGTCTAATTTTGTGAGTGACATCTCTACATTCCATTTAAACGATTAAAAGTCGACGGCGTGGCGGGGCTGAAGATGTTTCACCGCGAAAAATCATTGCCAAGTCAAAACTGCATGTGATATCAAGGGTGATATGGAGGGGTGGCCGGCGCCCTTCGGGCGCCACATGGGCCAAGGGGGGGGGGGATAATTACCCCTATTACCCCCCCTTCGGAGCCGCGCCTGCTCTCTCTCTCTCTCTCTCTCTCTCTCTCTCTCTCTCTCTCTCTCTCTCTCTCTCTCTCTCTCTCTCTCTCTCTCTCTCTCGCATCCCCTATGGGTTCCTGGCCGTGATACTTACCAACATAACGAGACCTGGAGACCCACGTATATCTGCACGGACTCCTATACAGGCCAGCTGCTTTCACCAGAGACACGACAGTCGGGCGAAGAAAGGCAAAATAACAACAAGCCCACGGCAATAGCGTCGATAAATTCAACCTTCGCCTTTTTATGGCAGTGGTAGTGCCCCGGTTATCACCAAGTTCTGGCGGGGCACGCGCGCTAGGCCACCTGTTAGCGGGGTGCATGGGCGGCCCCCGCGGCCCCCGCGGCCCCCGCGGCCCCCGCGGCCCCTGGGGGGCGGAATGCCCGCGACCGCACGAAAACACGGCGGCGCGCAAACAGCATCACCTGAGCACGGCGGCGCGGGGTGGGGCGGGGCGGCGGTCAGGAACTTCGGCGGAAAACAGAACGGCGCGCGAAAACACATAAAACCTAGAGACTTTTTATTTCTGTGTTGACGACGGGTCTGCATGGAAGTCGCGGCAGATACTACGGCTTTTGGCGCGGCCTTGGCTGCCATCACGGGTCATTAGAGCCCGCGGGCACACATAGGGCCCCGCGGGGGCTGCGGGGGCCGCGGGGGTATGCAGGGTGTTAACACACACCAGCGTGACACACATAACGCGCTCGTCGTTTCGCGTCATTTGGCTCCGTTCCGAGTCGCGTCAATTTCCCTTTTTGCACGATACGTTTGCGATGGGCCGTGGCGGTGTGGTTGGCGCTGCTGTGCTGGCACCGCTCATGGCACCGCTGGGATGGCAGGCCTGGCACTGGTGTCGCTCCCACCCAGCGCTCGGCTAACGCTCGGCTAACGCTCGGCTCGCAGCTCGCCCCGCTCGGCCGCCATCATCATATCCGATGCCCTGCTGAGCGCTGCTGAGCGCTGCTGAGCGCTGCTGAGCGCTGCTGAGCGCTGCTGAGTGCTGCTGAGCGCTGCTGAGCGCTGCTGAGCGCTGCTGAGCGCTGCTGAGCGCTGCTGAGCGCTGCTGAGCGCTGCTGAGCGCTGCTGAGCGCTGCTGAGCGCTGCCGAGCACTGCTGAGCGCTGCTTTGACGTCGGCCTCGGCTTGGGCCTCTCGGCTCCGGCCGGACGACCAACACGTTTTCCATCACGTTTTGGAACATAACTCGTCCAGCGACCGACACGCGCTAGGCTGTAGGCCAGAACCGTCAGCCAAGGACCTCTGTCCCTGACGCTACCGCTTCTCTTGTGTGTGTGTGTGTGTGTGTGTGTGTGTGAGAGAGTGTGTGTGAGAGTGTGTGTGAGTGTGTGTGTGTGTGTGAGTGTGAGTGTGTGTTGTGTGTGTGTGTGTGTGTGTGTGTGCGAGAACGGGCCAACAACACGTAGAGGGGAAGGGGGCGTGAAGGGGACCAACAAACACAACAGGCACTGTACTTGCTTGTACAGCGTAGCGCGATGCATGAGCGAATGAAGAAAAACGGGGAGTGGGACAGACAGAGCGACAGAGGAGAGAGAGAGAGAGAGAGAGAGAGAGAGAGAGAGAGAGAGAGAGAGAGAGAGAGAGAGAGAGAGAGAGAGAGAGAAAGAAATAAAGAAAGAGAGAGAGAGAGAGAGAGAGAGAGAGAGAGAGAGAGAGAGAGAGAGAGAGAGAAATAAAGAAAGAGAGAACGTGGATGTTAGGTAAAAGAGCGAGGAAGCAAAGTGAGAAAGATGGAAGGACAGGGAGGGGGAGGGGGCGGGCACGGCCGCTCACGCCACTTGACTTGATAAGGGACAGAAATAGAGGCCCCGTCCCACTAGTATTACTAATTGCGCTCAACAGTAGTATGCCCTACAGCACGCCCTGGGACGTTGAATCCAAAGCTTTTCACCGTCGTGCGCGAGCTGCGTTTCCAGAAGCGCGCCACTCATGAAAGCCCTCAAGGCCCACCCTCCCGCGCCGCGTGTGATCCGCGGTCATCTGCCGGAAATGCATTTTTGAGCTCGACTATGATTACATATATGTCATGGGAAACTGCTTGCTGCTAAATCGCAATTTCGGAGCAATGTGTGTGTGTGTCTGTGTGTGTGTATGTGTGTGTGTGCGCGTGCGTGCGCGAGTGCTGCGCGCTAGAAGCCACGTAGACTCTCCCTCTGCCCACGCGAGGCCACACAGGTATTACTTTTCCGGCTGATTACAGGAAAGGAGATCGCGTTGCCGTAATATAAAACCTCTCTGCAGCAGAAACTAACTGCATCACCGCTGGCGAAATATTATTCGCCGTCTGCGAAAGAAAGTAACAAGTGTTCGGGCTCCTTGCGGCGTCCTACGCGGGCTGCTTTCATATCAATTTCGCCGGTTCCTGTATGAGCGTGACACAATTCACTGTCGTGTGTCGGCCGGGCAGACTAACCTAAGCAGGTGACCTGACCCCGGCGATGTCAATGCCCCCGTAGCTAGGGGGCGGCTAATCTGCTCTGGCAGGGCGGGGCGGCCTAGGCGGGGCTCCGGCAGCGGCAGCAGCGGCAGCGGCGGCCGCGGCAGCAGCGGCAGCGGTGGCAGCGGCGGCAGCGGTGGCAGCGGCAGCGGCAGCAGTGGCAGCAGTGGCGCGCGCTACCGTCGTCGGGGACAACATTTTAACAGGGTGGCGGAAGAAGAAGTGCCCTCGGCGATGATGCTTGCTTTATTGAAGTCTAGTGGCGTCCCCCGTCCCCCGTGCCTCCGCTGCGCCGCCGCCATGCTAGATGTGGGGCCGTGAGTGTGTGTGTGTGTGTGTTTGTGTGTGTGTGTGTGTGTGTGTGTGTGTGTGTGTGTTGTTTCTTGCTCGCGAAAACTGGCGCGCGAGCTGGCCGTCGTAAACAGATATTTGGCCGTGAGGAAGGAGTTGATGGAGGGTCTAGAGAGGGTTTTCCCGATCGGACGCCGTTGTATTTATTGCCCCCCCACGTTTCAAGTACGTAATCTACTTTGGCGCGGGCGGGGCGCGCGGGGACGACGCGGCAAGTGCGAGGTCACGGGGATCGTAACCCTGCTCCGGAGGACCAGTGGGAGACCGGGCCGGCTGCTGGGGCCAGCAGGGCCCACTGAGGCATGCGGGTTGCCTACGCGCTACACACAGCAGGTGCGCCGCACACTTGTGCACTCGATACACTTTTTTTTGCACTCGGGTGCATTATGCACTCGGCGTGTGTGTTTTTCTTTTGTGGTGTACGTGCCGCAGTCCATGTGGCCGTCACGTTCCCGGCCCCTGCCAGATCCTCGCCCCCCCCCCCTCCTTCCCTTCCCCTCCTCCCCCGTCAGGACCGTCAGCAGACGCATCGCCAGGGGAAAAGAAGAAGGTATGCAATCCACTTGTGTCCGAGACCCATGGGCCCGGCAGCCCTGCAGCCCGACACACTGTCAGCAACGAGGCAAATTATTCACGCAGGCCGCATGGGGTATACCATGGTCTCATGGGTATACAGAAGCTTACTGTATGAAAAGGTACGTTCGTGGCATATTGACATGTCACGGCCGTTTGGTAGGGTCACGCAGCCTGAGAACACACCTCCCCAGACCTCGCGGTGACAGTCTGCGCTGAGTGACCCGACCAAATAGGCGCTCGCAGTGGACTCTCCCCACCACCTTCCCCACCCTGCCGCATCGAGTGCCTCACCCCCCCGCGAGGGGTATGTCTTCCTCGCGCCACTGGGATTTTGAATGCTGGAGCTGGCGTGGAGACTACGTCAATTGTCGCGCACCCTGCGTGAGGCTAGAAGCAGACGTCTTGTCCATCCCATAACCCTATTTTAGAGAATTACACTTAGTTATTTTCGTGTCACATTGCGTTGTAAATGTGCTAAGTACTTTTTCACATTTCGGCCCGACACGCGTCAATTTATTTTGATACTTATGTTAAGATTGTACTCATATTTTGTACATACCCCTCGCGGGGGGGTGAGGTAGCCGATCTGGCTTGGGGGGGCTGGTGAGGTAGAGGTGGAGGGGAGAGTCCACTGCGAGCGCCTATGGTCGTGACATATCGTCTGCGAGAGCTAAGCCTCCAAATTTTTTGAGTCGGCTCGTGACTGACAGCGCTGCACGCACGCGGACAAAGTTGCACCTAACTGATAACCACCGCGATGACCGGAACACTGATAGCGCCGCGGGGATGTCATGTGGGGTCACGTTGTGGGTCAAGGCGGCGGTCCCACCTCCGCTCGATAACGGCACGCCTATTGAGGTCAAAGAATTGCCGGTAATTGGGCATCGCAAGCGATCTGCCCTGCCTTGTTGTCGGCAGCGGCGCGGCGCGGCGAGGCGCGGCGTGGCGCGGCGTCCGTGCGGCACAGCGGGGCACAGCAGGGAAAGCCGGTCGGATAGCGAGCGAGCGCCCCCGCCGGTCACGTACAGGTTCACCGAGCTTCGCTAGTTTCACCGAGCTTTGCTATCTTCACCAAGCTTCGCCGAGATTCGCTAGCTTCACTTGCGCTTCACTATCTTCACCGAGCCTCGCTAGCTTCGCTAGCTTCGTGCAGCTTCCCTGCACTCCGACCTGTTTCGGACGAGTTTCGAGCCTCCCTTGCCGCTCTCTGCCCTCTGCTCTGTCTTGCGGGACTTCGCGTATGCATAACAGCTATACAGTTTGGACAATTCTGCAGACCTAAGTCAGGATAGTGGACACCGGGTGAGAAGTGAAGGAGAGGACGGAAGAAGAAGAGCAAGATAGTAGAGAAGAAAAACAGAAGAAGGAAGAAGGGCAGAAAGGCACCCCGCCGGCATATGAGATGGCAGCTGACATGGCCGCCCCACTGCCTCTATCCACATGTTTACGACGGCCACGTCGTCCTCCACTATATCCAGCCCGGCCCGGCCAGGCCAGGCCGCCAGCAGCTCGCGGGGACTCGCGTCGCGTCGTCGCCTGCCCTTTTATAACGGCAGCAAGAGGAGGAGAAAAAGTTGCAGAGGCAGCAGCAGCAGCAGCAGCAGCAGCAGCAGCAGCAGCAGCAGCAGCAGCAGCAGCCGATAAGATGTGTGTTTTTATGTGTGCGTGCAGTCTCCTGCAGTGCGGCCTGTCCTACACCCCTGCAGGCCATTGTTTCTGTCTGGACACACCGGCGCCGGCCGGGGCCAGGTTCGCACCACCTCCGCCGGCTGGTGAGTGAGGGAAGGGCTGATGCTGCCCCTGACTATACCCGGTAATACGGGATTTTCCGTCCCCGGCTGCCATCACAATGACCGTGTCGCGGCCGTCATTGTCGTTTGCAGCGCAGTGCTGGGCGGGGCGGGGCGCGGCGGGGCGGGGCTGACGCCACGGCCGAACGACAAACAATGAATCCGCCATCACACGGTCATGCACTCAGATAAAGAACAGGGCCCATATATATTTTCCGGGTGTCCCGAAAATGAAAGAGGAATTTCTTGAGTGCATGCCTCATGCCGTGCCCATCTCCTCTGCCATTGCGGCCGCAGCACAGGTCCTGGATGTAATACACGGAACAATGGCGCGCGCGCTGATATTAATTAAATAAGAGACGCCTATCGAAGATGGGCGATACCCCCTGTTGAGTTTCTTGTGTCTGGTCGCCCGCAGGGGGTGGTGACCCACACACCGCACTATCCCCTCCTTTCCTGCTTTTTCTCTCTCTCTCTCTCTCTCTCTCTCTCTCTCTCTCTCTCTCTCTCTGCCCTTTCTCTGCGTGCTGCTTCTTTATTCGCCTGTCCCGGTCCGATTCCTCTATCACCCGCATCAGGGGCTTTGTCCTTGGACAATGTCCCATCCATCCCGTCCTTGCGTCCTTCTCCCTCCCCCTTCCACTCCCCCTCTCTCTCTCTCTCTCTCTCTCTCTCTCTCTCTCTCTCTCTCTCTCTGTCTCTCTCTGACAACACTCTCCTTACCCCTCTGCTCCGACACCCTCGAGAGCCACACCCTAATTCCAACGTAATAATTATTGCAAGTCGGATGCATTGACCCAGGCCCCTTCTCCGTTGCCATGGCAACGCCCTTCCTCCCCTTTTGCATGCAGTGCATTACGGGCTGGGGCCCTGCAGGGCCTTGCGGGGCCTTTGGGTGTACAGAGTTATCGAGAGGCCCTTACGGCCCAACCCCGACGTCTGCCAATCAATAAATGTAGTGATCGGAAGGTGTATAAAAATGATGTCTGGTGTTCTGCCATCCCTTTGCGGACGCCCGGAAATTGGGGTAGAAGTCGATGAGGGAAGTGACTGGGCATCCGCCTGGATCCGCCCCTCGCGGTGCCGCGCGGCGTGCGCTCACTTGGCTCCACAGAGTTCGGCCCTCCGAGAGGGCTTCGGGCCCGCTGTGCATCGACTGTGGACGTGTCCGATCCAACAACTTGCGATGCCATGCCGTGATGGGGCGTAACGTGCTGCTGCCGCGACTGCTACTGCTGCTGCTGCTGCTGCTGCTGCCGCCCTCTGCCTGTAAAGGCCCCGACCGCGTCGTGGGCCGTGGCTCCTCCACCGGCAAGGGGCAGATTAGGTCGCCCTGATCGAATCGGATCAAAGCCTGTGTAAAGTGAGAAGCCCCGGCACGGCACAGGCCGCCCGGCCGGGCCAGGCAGGGACAGCCCCTGATATGAGAGCAGGCGCCAAGGCCTCAAGCGAACCCCCTCCGCCCCTCCGCCTGCAATCCTGCTATCTGGGCCTCTCTCTCGGCGTCCATTTTTTCGACAGAGAAATGCGAAGCCCCGTCAGTGGTGTGATTACGGGGCAGCCGAGTCCATGGCGCTAGCAACGACGGAGGGCATCCATCCCCCTCGCTTCCTCGCTCGTGTCCCAGGATGCCCTCGGCCTCCTTTCTTCCATCTCCATCCAGCGCAAGGACACGGCCAGGGGCCCGGGGCGGCTCGGGGGCGGCTCGGGGGCGGCTCGGGGGCGACGCTCGGGGGCGGCGCTCGGGGGCGGCGCGGGGGCAGCTTGGACCCTGGTCCTCCCGCACCCCATCGCTGCGGCACAACTGCCGTATCCGCTTCGAACAGTTGCGATGGATTTCGATCGGCAAAGTCCCCCTCCTCACAGCAAACCCTTTACGAGGATGGCAAACAATGTGAAAGGGCCTTCTATCTGTTGCAGCAGCAGCTGACACCGCCACTACCACCGCCACTACCACCGCCACCACCACTACAGCTACCCACCAGATTCGTTATTTAAATCCCTCTCCTGGCTCTACCCTGCTCTGCCCTGCCCTCCCTCGTATCGCTCACGGTGACAACGTCCACCCATGATGGGCGTGATGGCCGCCGGCCTGAGTGCTGCTTGCTGCTGCTGCCCATATGGCCGGGCGGGGCCCGGCCTTTCAGTTTGTTTGCGTGCCAGATAGATGGAGAGAGAAAAGGGGGGGGGGGGGGGGAAGAGGAAGAGTGGCAAAGAGAAAGGCTTTCTAGGAGGTCCGATCCGCCCAACCGAGCGCCCAACCCTTTCCATCTCTCTGGTCTCGGACCACCCCTCCTCGCCACAAGTCATATCGCCGGCCAAACACTCACTGCTACTCTCTCTGATCGGTCGCGACCATCTCTCTTTCTCTCTCTCTCTCTCTCTCTCTCTCTCTAGTGTACTTGGTCCACTTTTGTTCGTCTTGTACCTTTTAGATTTTCCTAAAATCCTTTGTAATACTAAACATCACCTTTACGCAGACGACACACAACTGTATACTCACTTTGACATTAGTGAGGTTCATGAGACGGTTGAAATGGTAAACCTAGAACTTGTAAACTTGCTGAAGTATATTTCTAGTCATAACTTAAGCCTTAATGTTAGCAAAACTCAACCCATTATTATAGGATCTGGACCTTACATTAATAAGTTGAAACAAATGGATGTGCCTTTAGTAAAGATTAATAATACCACTGTGCCATATAGAGATGAAGTACTAAACCTTGGAGTCACCTTTGACTCAACACTTAGCTGGAGACAGCATGCCAACAATGTTGTCAAAAAAGTATTTGCCACATTTGCACAAGTTCGGAGAAACTTTGATTGTCTACCTCAAACCATAAGATTACGTATTGTTCAAAGCTTAATATTGCCCCATCTTGACTACGGCTTGGTCACACACACACACACACACACACTCACTCTGCCCCTCCCTTCTCTCTCTCTCTCTCTCTCTCTCTCTCTCTCTCTCTCTCTCTCTCTCTCTCTCTCTCTCTCTCTCTCTCTCTCTCTCTGCCCTTCCCTGCTTGTCACACTAATCCTCAAACTTTTCCACGCTCTTGTTCGTTTCCTTTCGTCCGTTCGCTTGAAATTTCCAAGGAGAAAAACTTTTCCCCTGTGTGTGTGTGTGTGTGTGTGTGTGTGTGTGTGTGTGTGTGAGAGAGAGAGAGAGAGAGAGAGAGAGAGAGAGAGAGAGAGAGAGAGAGAGAGAGAGAGAGAGAGAGAGAGAGAGAGAGAGAGAGAGAGAGAGCCGTCCACGCACTAATGACATCAGAAGGCTGTGGCTTGCCGTTGGCGAGGGGTAGTATAACGCTCTACCATGACTCAATGATCGCCAGTCCGCCGCCAGCAGCCGGCCAACCCCGTCGGTCAGCCCTTCCTGACGAACAGTTTACAGCGGTGCTGTGACTTTGGCGTGCAATCAATGCTTTGCCGTTGGTGTGGAGCGGACAGCTTCTCCCGTCCGTAGAGACTCCACGCTCCAGGGCCCCGGCCCGGCGCCCCGCGCCACATCACCCCACCCACCCCACGTCCGGAAGGAAGGAAGGAAGGAAGTCCCTCCAGCACGGGGTACACACATACCGCCTCAAATTTTTCACGTTTCGCGCTTATTTTGTTTCCACGCACTCATCTCCCCTGGCGGCCTCCACGACTGACGGGCCCTCCTCCTCCGCCCCTCCCTCCCCTCTCGCGCAATTTTCGCCTGCTCATCATCTTCTCTCTCCGTCCCACTCCCAGTCCGTCGGGAGTCACCTCCCCGACCCTCCCCCCCCTCTTCCTCTTTCCAATCGTCTCGTTATCCTCTTTTGCTGCGGATGGGAAACGGAAAACGTGCGGCGCGAAGCCAGCGAAGCCAGCGAAGCCAGCGAAGCCAGCGAAGCCAGCGAAGCCAGCGAAGCCTCGAAGCCCTCCGCCGCCTAGGAGTCCGCGGCCTCGTAGGCCCGGCCGGGGCGCGGGCGGCGCAGGCGACAGACGACACGCACGTAAGTGGCGAGCGGCCGTGTCCAGTTACGAGCCGCGCCTCGGCGCCGCGGCCGACGGCCGACGGGACGACGACGGGGGCGCTGAAAAGAAAATCCCCCCCCCTACCCCCGGCCCGGCTGGTGGGAGGAGTAGAACCCGGCCGACGCAGGGAAAGACTGCTACTGTACTGAACGCGCTGTGGAAAATCGCCTCAAAAAGACAGAGGACTGGATGCGCAGCAACAGTGATGCTCCAGCACTCCACAAAAGCAGGCAGGCAGGCAGGCAGGCAGCCCGTGAGCGAAAAGATTTTATGGGTAACGGCCGTCCTAGCCTGTCGGCCCCGCGCTGTCCTGTCATCCTGCCTGGCCGCGCATCAATAAAATCACACATTCACTCACTTGGCGTGTTTTGTGACAACGCGCACCCCGTGCTGACACACTGGGTACAGTCCCGGCCAGAAGCAGCAGCGACATTCAGCTCGTGGTCTGTCGGCTCGGCACCGGAGGAAACTGGGTTCGCATCGAGCGGGCCGGAGGAGGAGGGGGTGGGGTGAGGGGCGGGGCGGGGGGCACCGTCTCCGAGGGGCGAACAGCGGTACAGGTGTGTTGGTGCGACTCGGGACTGTACACATAATGGACACACGGAATCAACGACCACGCTCCTCTGCCTCCACCTCCGCCCGCCCCGCCTCCACCCCGGCTGCACTTTGTTGTCACTAGTATACAGGGGATATACACCTCTTGCTGGCCAGTGTGTGTGTGTGTCTGCGTGTGTGTATTTATAGTCTTTTTTCCTTATTTTATTATTTAGAAGCGATCCCAGGGGAGTTGGGCGGGGAGAGAGGGAGGAGGGAGGGGTGGCAGTCGCTCCGGTCGGTTAGCGGTCGGCGCGCGGGGGATGGGCGGCGGGGGTTGGGAGTACTATATGTAGCCGGTGCGGCAACCCCACGGGTCACGGTGGCCAGTTACGGGGCTGTGGAGGCCGGGCTGCGCTGGGCTCCGCCGGGCACCGTGACGATGACGACCGGCTGATGCAAAGTGTGTGGCGTAGAGGCCATGTCCGCCGTGTCCATGCCCGTGTCGGTTTCGGGTGTCGTTCCGCCGGCTCCGGCTGCTGCCGCTGCTACCGCTGCTGCTGCTGGCCGATACTGCCCAGCGGGATTTTTATGTCCGACTAATTTATGCGAGAAATGCGCTTCTTTTATGGCGGGTCTGCGAGAAACATCTCTCTGACGCTGAAGTGAAGATTGAAACGGGCGCAGAGGGGGAGTTTCTGACCTTGCTGGCCGAGCAATAGTAGTCTGCTCAGGCTAGGCTGGGCTGGCCTGGCCTGCATAAGCCACTGCGTGCTGTGCTTCCTCCCCGCAGGGCCCACGGGGCCACAGGGTGACGTGCTGCCGCATCCAGATGACGAGCGGCTGAGCGCAGCGGCTGAGCGCAGCGGCTGAGCGCAGCTGATTCTGAGCGCGTGGCTGACGCGTCACCGGAGCGGAGCGCCCCCACCCCCACGTTACGTAATTCATGGACGCGCCCCGAGGCTCACGCACGGACCCAGTCCCTCCTTCCACGCCCTCCCGCGAGGAAACGACATGACGGAATAGAAAATGCAGCGCCTAATGCGCTGACGTTTGCAGCGCTTCCTAAAGATAGCCCCCCCCCCCCTCCCCCGGGCGTCGTGGTGCGGCCGGCAGGGGGAAGGGTTTGGGGGGAGGGGGGGACTGCCATACTTTCGCAAGATTTACCGTCGCGGGTAGGTCAGTTACTGTGCATTCAGTTGCTCGGACGGGGGCGGCACAGCGGCGCCACACCGGGTGCGGAGGGGGGCAGAAATTGGAATGCTGGAAAGCCCAATCTTCTGCAGTGAAGTGCCGCGATACGATGATGACGGAGCACACATCGCGTGGCGGCTGGTGGCCCCTCATCATGTTGTTCGCCCCAACAGAGACGTGGCCGAGAACGCTTCCCGGGGCCACTAAGAGACAGACACGGTAGGTTAGGTTAGGGAGGCGCACGCCTGTCCGGCTGCTGTCCCTGCCTTCCCAAACGGAGTTTGGCATTGGATTGAAATTGTAATCTACGGACGAGGGGCGGCTAACCTTCGGAAAGGTCAGCTCTCGTATCACCGCCTGTTGACTTTAGTCCGGACTTAAAAATAGAATCCGAAAATAATAAAATTAACATACATTACGCTGTGCGCGGACATATATGCTCAAGGGAGTCTCACGCATACTGCAGAGACAATGACATCACTAGACGACGCTAGCCAGTTAGTGGGAGAGAGAGAGAGAGAGAGAGAGAGAGAGAGAGAGAGAGAGAGAGAGAGAGAGAGAGAGAGAGAGAGAGAGAGAGAGAGACCGTCCCTCTCGGCCACACGCCCCACCCCGCCACGCCCATCCGCCCGGCCAAACAGATAAGGTGACCTTGGGACGTCACATAGCAGAGCAGAGTCGAGACACCTTTGCTGCAGTCTGCATCCTTGAATGGGGGTTGCCATATGCAGCTGTGTGTGTGTGTGTGTGTGTGTGTGTGTGTGTGTGTCAGTGGTGGATCCAGGAGCGGCTCTAGGGGGGGGGGGGGCAAAGTCACGCTTTTTGCCTACTTATAGGCGGAAAAATTATGCCGGTTGCCTACATTTCCGGCGCCCTTCGGGCGCCTTGGGGGGGCCAATTGACCCTTTGCCTCCCCCCCCCCCCCCCCCCCCTGGATCCGCGCTTGGTGTGTGTGTGTGGTGAATGTGTTCACGAGCGAAAAGGCGAAATACCGCGCAACTCCGAGAGGTTCCGAGACCAACATTTTCGGTCGCTAGGTTGTGTCAAAGGGTAACGGGGTGACGTCAAGGTGACATGCGTGGCGCGCGGCGCGGGCGTGTTACATCCGCGTCTCATAATTATATATTTGGCACAAGACTCTTTTTTGTTCCGCTCGCTAAATCATCTCGCTCTCCTCCGACTCACCCTGTGGACTCGCGGTGACATAGCGTTGCTCAAACTCAGTCCCGCACTAGAACTTTACTCCAGACGAGCCGTAGCTAGACGCAACGCCAGACCCTCCCGCGGGGTACAAGCCTGAGGGCCGCACGTGGAGATTCGGCGTTGTCTAGACGGTGCAAACACTCCTGATAAGCAAAAGGGCGCCGATTATGTTCAAGATCCGCCAAAACACTCTCTGCCGCCCGTGTCTGTCTGTGAATGTTTGCTATCTTGGCGTGAGCAAGTGTCACAAGGCCTTCCGACGCGGCGGCACATGCCGCACATAGTAACCACTTTCCTAAAGTCGGGCGAAGGACCAAAGCTGCGTTGTGAACTCGGTGAACCCGAGAGCTCTTCCTACCGCCTCATCCTTCTGGGCTGGGTTTTCTTGTCACTGTACCCAACGCCCGCCGGCTCGCGCGCCCCCTTTCGGGGGGGGGGGGGGGGGGGGGGGGTCTTGAATTCCATTTGCCTGCGACAACGCATTGGGGCGTGTTGCGTAGCCTAAACATTCTCCCCGTATCTCGGCGGGAGCGCAGCGGGGCCTTGGTGGGGCGGCGGCCGAGGGGACCAACATCACGAATCCAAAATAGTTTGATTCTGTCCCCGCGTCTATTTATGGAATGCACTATAGACCCAACTACTAGCCGCGCGCAGATTTGAATTTTATCCGCACGATCTGGAGGACGCTGGTGCACGTGTCGGTCACAGGGCTGGTATGGTGTGTCCGATGTGGTCCGTCAGGGAGGGCACTGAGGACACCATGGGGCACGCACAGTGGGCACACGGTAAGCCCTGGTTTAGTGCAGGAGCCCACCTAGGGGGCCACGGTTTACAGTTGGAGGCACGCTCCTCACCCCCCTTCCCCCTCCGGCCACACGAGATATTTTTCTGGTGTCCTCAGTCAGCCTCGGAACCATGTCGCAGACTTCATCGGAGCCCCTCAATGAACAAGAACAAGTTGTCGTGGCTTGTCATGTCTCCCCTGCGCTTTCCCGCCATTCATGCTCTCGGCCCGCGGCTGTTTTTTTCAAAAACAGCAACAGAAGAGAGACGATAAAGATCAACAACAACAACAAGTCTAGTGAGAATAAATGGCGCGCGCGGAGGCATACAGACTAAGCTGATTACCTTATCTCTCTCTGTCTCTCTCTAAGCCTACTACAACTACGACCGCGTCACCAGACGCAACTCCCCTCGGTGTGTTGCCAGTTACGGGGCGCTGTTGAGTTGGCATGTCGGCTGAACGGCACTCGTGTCGGGCGTTGCCCTTGTGCAGCCCGGCCTAGCCCGACCGTGCACTGCAGCACGAGGGAGAGAAAGAGAGACAGATGGTGAGAGTAGAGAGAGAGAGAGAGAGAGAGAGAGAGAGAGAGAGAGAGAGAGAGAGAGAGAGAGAGAGAGAGAGAGAGATATCTGAAATGTAACGAATCTTTATAGTGTTATCAATAAGCGACGTGTGGAATCGGCTGCTTCAGCTACTGGTCTCCGTTTTCATTCTGCTTGTACTCGGCTACTTGGCTCATTGATGACCGCACGGTCCCCTGACCTCCTATCTGCCCTGGCAGGCTAGGTCCACCCACCCACGACACACATTGTTTCCAGTACTGTACTTTGAGTCCACACAACGGCCACTCATTTGGCAAACAAGACAAGAAAATGATGTCAGTTTTAAATTTAATCTTTGAGACCGTGCACCATTCAAAAGTACAAGCCACTTTCACTCTGCAGCTGTATACCCTACGAAAAATGCGCATCAAACACCGCATATCGAAAAACATTGGCCGCGTTTTGTGCGTCCGTCCGTATCGCGCACGAAGTAGGTGGCTGCCGTTCGTCGAACCCACCGCCGCCTCTCCCCCCCCCCCCAAACGCTACTGCCGCAAATCGTTCAGCGGGCCTTCTAACGCAAACTCGCCTCCTCTGCCCCATTTAACCCGAATCCCCCGCCTTTGCGCCTAGCGATCAGTCAGCCAATGAGCAGCAGGGGTTTCGGAGGGGAGGCGAAATCCCACCTCGCCACCGTGCTTTATTTTGTGGGAACACTATTAACACCCGTCGTTTCATGCGCGCCGTGATATATATTTTTACTGCATATGTGGACCATGTGAGCATAAGGATTGACGTTCGGAAATGACATGTGGAAACGCATATAAAAGCTTTTGGTTGATATTATGGTTTGCCCTCGCCCCTGCGCGGCGCACTCTCGGAAAAATAAAATTGAATTGACTAAGAAAATCAAGATGACTAGAATTTTTCGTCGATTCAACCAAAGATCAGTCGTTTCCACTATAATTTCGTCGAAATATCGACCAAATTTTAGTCATCTTGATTTTCTTAGTCAATTCAATTTTATTTTTCTGAGAGTGCGAACCAGAGTCGTTACAACCCATTCGTCGGCTCAGCTCGACTCTCCCGCCTGGGCACCGTAAAAAAAGAACGGAAATGGAAACTATATTTTTCTTACGCAGCTGTGCGCGTGCACGCGGTTTCCCCGTAGCTTCTGGCCGGCCGAAAGTTTTTGTTTATGCAGCGAATAGGCTGCGGCCTCTTCCGCCCGCTAGAAATAGAACAAGATCACCCTAAATGTGACCCAATTAACCTCTGCACCGCCCGGCACCGCCTCCGCTTGTGGCCCGTGAAGAACGAGAGTCAGCCCGAATTGAAAATGTCCCCCACCATGCTAATGGGTGTAGCTGCATTTAGAGTGCACCGACCTCAAACTTTTAATCAGCGAAAATTCGCGCGACGGGGCCGGATTGTGCGAAGCGCTGACACTAAAGCCTCGGTGCCCCCGCTACACACGCGCTGCTTGCCTTCTAACAGCGGTTCAATTTACACGGCCGCAGCTGGACGCGTAATTGACGCGACGTCAAGTGAAGTCAACGGCCCTAATCAAGTGGGCCGCGCCGAAACTCGGCCCGCACCGCATTTTTCTCCGTTCCTCGTGGCCGGGTGCCAAAGGCCAGACGAGAGGCCCTGAGCTGCACTGGCTCTAGCCCTGGCTGTTGTCCTTGCGGGCCTTGCGGAGGTGAGGCCGTCAGGTCGGCGCCAAGCAGCGGCCGCGGCCTCAGCCGTGCACGCCTGGACAACGCAACACATGAAGACTTTTGACATTTGACACTGCCCGGCTCTCTGCTGACGAGCTCGACATCGAGCACTTAGACCTGCTTGACAGCCCTCGTGCACTCTCAAAAAAGTATGCTTGAATCCTCGCTTGAATCAGCGCAAATTTGATGCCTACCCTGAAATCCTGGGTAACTTTCCCCGATTCAGCAACAGGATACTTGTGCCAGCCATCACTATGCCCGATACCGGCATACGATTCGGCACAATCCGATGCCTGAGTTAGGCATGAAGACTGATGCCTGAATCGGGCATCCGTATTTAGTGGCATGCCTTGATTCAGGCATAGCTGCATAGCCACTACGAAATTCTTGTTTCGAGCATATTATGCTCGGGGAAGATTTTGAGGTTCAGGCATAAAATCTGCTATGAAACAGGCATATTATGCGTGATTCAGGCATATTTTTTTGAGAGTGTGGTCCCGGTCTCGCGGCCCCCGCCGGCCCTCGGCCAACTTCAGACACATCTCCTGGCCACCGACCCCTCGCAGGTCCATCTCAAGTTGCCCGTCGCTGATGGCGTTTTTGGAGGAGAAAAGAATCTTTTTGCGCGGGGCCCGCGGAGGAAGACGAACCGAGGGGGGGGGGGGGGGGGGGGGGGAACTAGCGCCGGGGTCACCAGGTAGGGTTATGACGGGGACGTGCCCGATGGCTTTTCCATGTCCCGCCGCCCTCCCCGCTCTCGCAATGCTGATTGCCCTGGACATCAAGTCGAACACGTGAGCGGGCGGGGCTGGGCGGGGCCGCTAGGACCCTCACGCAGCGCCACGGCCATGCCGCCCCCGCTGCTACACCTCCGGGACGTGTGAAGCGGGTCTCCATGGGGAACAGCGCCTATCCGCCGACAACGGCATCGACGCAGGGCTCTAACTGTGCGTAAGGATATGACACTGGGCAGGACTACCAGTATCATTACTGCGGCCGACAGGGGCGATGAAATCGCTCAATCACGCTGCCGGATCGTGCGGCGGTGGTGGCGGTGGTGGTGCGGTAAGTACCCGTTGTCAAGCGCGCCGTACAATAGGGACACCCCTATGACGCCGAGCTGCACTTGCTAGCTGAAGGGCTTCGGTGGGCCCGGCCGGGCCGCCGCCGTCAACTTCTTCATTCGTCGTTAGCTGGCAAAGTGATGGTGTAGAACACTGCACGCTTGTCGACGGCCGATCAATCACATCCGACACTCGCGTGCCCCCGGGCCGGGCCCCGGGCGTGCCCAGGCGTGCCCCTGGGCGGGCGTGCCGATTTGGTACCCGGCCAGGAAGAGGGCTTTCCCGCTGACGGCCTCCCTTGTACTAGGCCCTGCCGCCCTGCCGTGTCCGAGGGACGTCCTATGACGCACGAGGGCCACAGCCACTGGCCGACAGCCTCCCAGGGCGCGGGGCGTGCTGGCAGCGGGCCAAGGCTGGGCGTATCCACCTGCATGCATACGGCCCTGCCTCGGCTCGGCTCGTGCCCTCCGTGCCCCCCCACGGCTCCGGCTGCACACCAGCTCCGCTCAGCTCCGCTCAGCTCCGCTCGGCGCAGAGCGAGGCGTTTGACCCACGCAGTCGGCCCCCAGCGTCGTGCAGTTGCGTGTGCAGGGAGCGTTGTGGAAGCGGGAAGCGGGGAGTCGAGCCAAGCCACTTCCTCCGAACCTGTGCCGGTCGGGTCGAACACTCTATATGAGGCCGGGTCAGCGCGGCGTTTGCTGAGCATCCCGGGGATGAGAAACTCGGCGGGACGCACGTTATGGCCCCAAACAGACTGCTCCCTTACCGCATGCAGAGCAGGGCGGCACAGCGGCACGGCGGCACCCAGCCAAGCTCTGTGATGGCAAACAGTCGGGCCCGTAAGATTGCTGAACTGATCTGGACATCATCAAAAGCTCGTTTCAGCCCTGCAGCCGGGATCGGCTCGACTGGCCTCGTTGGAAACCATTTTCACAGCTGAACTCAACCCATCCGACGAACGCAGATCAGAACTGGGCACAACAAACAGCCCAGCCCGCATGGCCGGGTCACGCACTATACCTTTGCCGACCTTTCCGATCGCAAAGTTCATCTTCTCCAAACGAATGACCCATTGTTTTTCGCACAGTCTTCAGAAAACCTTCACGGTAATCTACAAATCAGAGAGACGAAGAGAAAGAAATGCGTCATCCAATAAGACGTCATCCACGCGTGCGCGGCTGCACCACATCGTGTCGGGGCCGCTTCTTATGCGAACCCCTGAAGCAGGTCAGCTGACGGAGTGCAGTGGTGAGCGACGGGGAGGCTCTGCTGCAGGCTCTGCTGCAGGCTCTGCTGCAGGCTCTGCTGCAGGCTCTGCTGCAGGCTCTGCTGCAGGCTCTGCTGCAGGCTCTGCTGCAGGCTCTGCTGCAGGCTCTGCTGCAGGCTCTGCTGCAGGCTCTGCTGCAGGCTCTGCTGCAGGCTCTGCTGCAGGCTCTGCTGCAGGCTCTGCTGCAGGCTCTGCTGCAGGCTCTGCTGCAGGCTCTGCTGCAGGCTCTGCTGCAGGCTCTGCTGCAGGCTCTGCTGCAGGCTCTGCTGCAGGCTCTGCTGCAGGCTCCCCGAGCAACCCATGCAGAGCGGCACTGTGGTGGGTGTTTACCCTCGGCTGCGCTGGCTGCGCTGGCTGCGCTGGCTGCGCTGGCTGCGCTGGCTGCGCTGGCTGCGCTGGCTGCGCTGGCTGCGCGAGGCCTCGCCGGGCCATAGGCCAAACCAGCCAAGCTGCGGGCTTGGGCGCTTCGGGCCCGTGTATACGTGTTGCCACGCCACAGCACAGCCCGCTTGTTTCTTCCCCGGCCAATAATATTCATATCGTTCCAAGAGATATGCGGGGATTTAGGGGGGGAGGGGCGTAAAAGAAGTGAGAGAGAGAGAGAGAGAGAGAGAGAGAGAGAGAGAGAGAGAGAGAGAGAGAGAGAGAGAGAGAGAGAGAGAGAGAGAGAAGACGCTTTTACAGTCGTGCACGGTTCCGTTTCCCGATGACAACCTATAGCGCTCCCAAACGTCATGCAAATTTCTCCTCTGTCTCTCCTCTTCTCGCGTCTTCGCTCTCCGTTTGTCCCCCCTCCCCTCCCTTCCCCGTCCCCCTCATCCCCTCGCCTCATTCTCTCTGTCGCCGTGTGTGCATCAAACGCCAGCCTTGGCATTTGTGTCCACGCATACATATGATCACACGCACCACACACGAACAGATACAACCGCGTGCAGCTCGCGCTACAGAATCGAATTATAATATTTTGTGCGTCTGGCGGCTGAGTTTGATTGAAGTTCATGTGTGTGCTTGTGTGTGTGTGTGTGTTGTAGATTGCCATTGGCTGTCACCTACGAGCGTGGCGCGATCGCGTGCATAAGAGTGGGAAGCACTATAGGACATCATATTGTGGATGCACCGAAGGCAGCCAGGCGTCCGCGACGTGAAGGTTACCGTTCGTGACTCGCGTCTTTGAACACCCCCCCCCCCCCACACACACACCCGAGCATACACAGTACTGGTTCCGTTGTGTGTTCGTTTTGACAAGTCAGGGCTGAAGGTGCACCGTTCGCGGTGTGCACCACGTACACTTTTGTCTTCTGCGCCCCCCCCCTTAAAAAAAAGAGCACGGAAGCTGAGAAATTGAAACCTCTTTCCACGGTCATACCGTAGTACGGTGACGTACACATAAATGTGTAAATTTTCAGTAAAATGTTTTTTAAAATTTTCGTGAAATAATTTTCGTAGTATAGGCGATCAAAGCGGCCAGGCCAGAACCTATGTTAAATTTCAAATGTAATTCACACTTTCAATTTCTGTTGATGACAAAAATGTCCTCTTACGTGCACGCACATGAGCCTTGCTGTCCACTTTCTTTCCTCGTCACCGCCGCGCGACAGAGTATCGGGAGAAGCAGGTGATTCGGGCAACGTTAGCTCGGACGGCAATTTGCATACTATTAGCGCCGGGTGGCGCTGGCTCTGCCCGGCTCATCGCGACAGTGTCCGCTCCGCCCGGCTCTTGCCCTACATTTGTGAACCAAAGTGAGCAGTGCACTACTTTGTCGAGTTACGAACCGAGACACAACGTTTCAAGCCGTGGAGGAGGCTCATCGCGGAGCGCCGCTGCGCCCGAAAAGATGTAATCCTTGCCGCACTTTTTCCCCGCTAGTTTCTGACGGGGACGCTTTCACTCTCAAACTCGCACGATATCCCCGTCGACAACGTTGTCTCTCGTGCACACGATACTTTCCTCCCTGTGCCTCTCATTTGCCTGCCGGAATCAAACCCAATCACTCGAGCGCCCGCGGAGGGAGAGAACATGAAATATAGAGAAGGCTTCTCGGCGGTTTCTCTGCAGCGTGTCCCCCCGACGGACACGGCCTAGCCGCGGCGCTGCAGTGCCATTTGTCAAACGCGGTCTGATGCAGATTCCAAACACTGGTTCCATCCGTAACTGTCGGCGCGGCAAGGAGTAGCGGCGCGGATGGTCATGAAAGTCCTCACCGCCTACTCACAAACGCGCGCGCGCAAAAAAGTAGGAAGATTTGATCAATAATATGTTTAAATAATGGCTCCTGAGTGCTGGGTGGCCATAAACACGGCGGTGTGTCCCAAGCGTAAAAGTTTTCCCGTGTTCTAATCACCTCTGTTTTCTTTTTTCTCTCCTAAGTATGCGTATACTGTACGGACGGGCGCAACCCTCGCCTCGCGCGCGCTTTGGTCCACCGCCAAAGCGAAGGGAAAGGGAGGGGGGGGGGCGAGCAATGGGGCGACCGTTGAGCAGATTCACGCAACCTGGCCATGCCGCAAAGACAGACAACCTGGGCCTGTTTGATTTACTTGCCTGTTATTTACGCCGCTCTGTGTGTGTCAATAGACAATGAGATCAACGGTGTTTAGGGGTGAGACAGTGAGCAGCCATGTGCAGCCAGGCTACGGAGTGGCCTACGTGCAGCCGGCCACATCATGGCCGCAATGTGTTTTGCGGCATCGGCCGTGTGACGCGCGATATGGCAGCCGAGATGTCCGCGCGGCCCGACGGCTCCGCAGGGCTCCGTGGACCGCGGCACGTTTGACGCGGAGAGCCCCCCCCCCCCCACCCCCCGGCCCGCGGCCACTTTTGCCGGCGTAAGCAAGGAAACGGTCAAACTTTTGCTTCCCGAACCACTAAGTCCGGCGGTCGTCCACAAGTCACAGGACGCCGAAGGCACAGGGGGATTCCGTTCCCGCATCCCTTTAAGGATTGAAGACAGACGGGGGTTATTCTCGCAAGGCAAAGTTTTGCGCCCCTGGAAAAGTAGTATAAAGCCGAACTAAAATGCTGTTGGTAGTATCCCCCTGTTTCTGTCGCATCCGTTATTTGTGCGTATTCCCCACACAGTGTAAGAATTATTTTCCTCCCTGGTACGAACTCGTTCTCTTTCTCTGCCTCGGTGTCAGAAAAGTCACCCAGTTGCGAAATTACTGTACATGGTCGAGAGTCCTTGGCATCGTGTAATTGCATTCCACGAATTTTCCGGGGCGGGCGTAAACCAAGAACGTTTTTGTAAAAGTGAAGTCGAGCGGGCAAAATGAAACTACCCCCCAGAGCGCCGTAGACGCCGCCACCACCAGCGCACAACACCCTGCGTAACTGTATCAAAGCGAAAAAAAGCAAATTAATTTCAGCACATTATCATACAACACGACGCGACACTCTCACCGTGCTCGTAAAGATGGGCACCTGTCACAGGGCCAAACTTCATCACATAATAGACAACATTCTAGACAGCGTTAGGGACGCAGGGGAGAGAATTGAAGCATATTAGCAAACACAATGCGAAAGTTGCTCTCTGGCGCGAGAATTTGAAATGATGTAACGACCCGCCTCCGGCAACACCTAATCAGAACGAGTTTTTGCCTTTGACGTGGATACAAGAAAAAGTGACAAAGGCTTCTGCAGCTAAGAACACATTTTTACATTCCACCTTGGCCCTTTTTCCCCCTATTTTGTTTTGTGTTGTGTGAGAGTTCGGGACGATTCGCATAAAATATGCTGCTTTCTTTCAGTTTCTTCCAGCGTGTGCAATCAGAAGACTGAGCTCCAGGCGCGGAGTGTCCCGTATTGCCTATACATTCAGGCGTCATGCCATACGCGTTGCCCCCTCCCGCCATCAAGCTACACGCTTGCAAGACCTTCCAAAGATTTATGATTCACTGAATAAGGTGCGTGTCTCGAAGGTCGGACTATTCTCGATCTGCGGCAAAGCTGGCCAGATCCATGGCAGAACAGCAAAAGGGATTCAATGTCCAAGCGAGTCGAGTGCGAGAGAGTGAGAGAGATGGCAAATTCTCGAGTCGAAATAATTGCAAGTTGTGCTAAACTGAATCGTGCGTGTTGCCAGATAGGGCAGAGTGCTGCGTCCCAACCCGGCACTTCAAGTCACGACACGATATCTACGCCACATGTTCAGAACATTAGTACCTTCCTCGCCAGTCAAAGTTTAAGCAACTTCGTTTAATTTAAACTAACACCAGATGAAATATTTAGCCGCTCCAGCATTGAGTATCTCCCGTGAAGTGTGAAGCCCGCGAATGAACTTGATGGATCCCACTGGGCTGCGTTTGAAGGAGTTGTACTAATTTGCCGCAGAGTGTATCAGGTGAGTGCAAACATTTTATTCAAACGTATCCCTGGGCACGAACAGCTTCGAGCGACTCATTTAAAATACAGCAACAACAAGCTTGTTGGACTGGAAAGAGGTGAAAGGAAGGGACATTGGACTGAGCAAAGGATCCTCGTCATATGCACCAGGGTCAGGTCAATCAGTGTGCCCTCAAGTACTGTACAGGTTTTTCTCCGAAAAGTGAGATGCATAGTAACCATTGATTCTACGGCGACGCCTCAGTTCGAAGAAGTTTTTCATAAGGCATTGTGATACAGATGCGCCAGGGAAAATGCGGCTACCAGGAAACCCCGCGGCCACGGAACACGGATACATTTCAGCGTCCACAACGCAGAATGCTCTAACCTAGCAATCTTCTGAATAAGTTCCGATAAGCATCCATTGTAATGCCACTGCATTATGCTGCGATGGATTGTTTCGATCCTTAATAACCACCTGCAGCTCACACTCCAGGAGCAAGCATTATTATAGAGCTCTTGATTGAGGGAGCCGTGATTTGAATAATGCCACATCTATTGTCACACTTTTTAGTGGGCTCCTATCTCCTGCTGTCGAAGGTGAGAGTGGGCACCAAATCAATAACCGCCGCGCGTCACGATGTCCGCGTACTGGGGCGCTGCTGTACAATTTGGAAGGTTAGCATCAAAATTGTGTGAGATCGAGAGATATGGAAAATTATTTGGCGTACATTTAAAAGTTCCAGTAGCTGCTATTTGGTTGAGGTCTGTGATGCGGGAAAGTGACAACACCAGTCCACCGTACCGCTTTTATTACACGCCCATCAAGAGGCCGACAACCGGATGCAAATGATTCGCATACTAGTATTACCCTGTCCCACTCCTGAAGTGACACGATTATTTCTCTGCAGAGCCATGTAACTTCCGAAGATTATTATAATTTTCTACTTTTGTGTGGAAATGAGGACAACTAAATAATATTTTCTCAACCTTATTGCGGAAGCTTCTTTCCCGAGTCAATCCACTCGGCGGAGGGCTTAAGGCACAAACTGTGATGAAAAGGATTGTTTTGAAAATCAATATTATCTTGGTGGGGCTAAGGGGAGTCAGTTCCTTTGGCAACAGAGTTCTAGTAAAGCAAAACGGACTGCAGCTACTTCGGAACGGGGGCGCACAAGACGGATACCCTGGGAACTTTGAATATAGGCGAAAGAACATAAATCGTGGCATTCACAACTTGATCGTGGGATGGGAAACTGACATTGAAGATCAATCTGCTACGAATACTTCTATTTGGAGGAATGACGTGGAACAGTGCCAAATACAGACGGACAAAGGTGATCTGATCCGTGTATGAATATTTCAGCTGGAAAAAAATAAATGTCATATTGTTCAATATTCGAGACCATCGCATTTCACTATATGGGCCTGCAACATTAAAAATACCGGCCATCCAAATTAGATTGTTAGATTGGCAACGAATCGGCAACTGTCCACGTTCCGCACATTACACAGTTAGCACAGAAGTTGAGGCCATCAGCCCGTTTTGAGTTGTGGGATTCTCTTGCAGTCTGTGATGGGACGGAGGGAGGGGAGGAAAGGCACTCGGCCTTTAGAAAATCGCAGCTTTTAGTTTTAGCCCGTCGCTCCGATGGTGAATTAAAAAGGCATTGAATATGAAATATGCAGACGATTCGAGGAGCCAGAATAGCGAGAGAGCGGGGGTGGAGGGAAAGGTGGAGTGTGGAAAGGAGAGAGAGGTTGGGGAAAATTAAGAAGAAACAAGGGGACCATGAAGGCCCAAGGCCCACGGGAAGGGGAAAAATTAGGGGTGTGGCACCGAGAGGACTTCTTTTCGTTCGTTAATTGTCGCACGGCGCCAGAGCGGGCCAGAGGCCCATATCTTCCGCGACGCCAAGGCGAGGCCGGCACCAAAGCATTTGGAGTTGGGGTTCTCCGCGGTCAATTATCATGCAGATCAGGCAGGCCGACCCACTGCGTCCTCCCTTCCTTTTCCTCCCAATTTGCAAGTAATTTCCAGCGCAGTGGTCGCACAAATCTGAATACCTGAGTACGCACCTGTCGCCTATAATTATACACAATGTATGTAGTACCACAGAGAAGGTATGTGTACTACGTGCAGATATAGTCGAGGAGCATTGCGTACGCGAACTAATGTGCGGGCGACTTTATTGTGGCCTTATAATATTGGAAGATCTCTGGCGCTGTCATCCATTTTTTCCCCTTTCTTCGTTGTTTCTGCTAGCATTTTATTCCAGCCCTATTATTCGAGCTCCCCTCTATTTTTCACCCCTTTATTCCCCGGCCGCGCGTAATTAAATAATCCCCGACCATTCCATCGCCTTTGATTCGTTGGCATAATTAATGAGCAAAAGGACGCCGGGGCCCTCTGCGGCTAAGAGCCTTCGCCGCGTATCACTGGCGGTCCACGACAGCAACGAGGAGAGGGACAACGAAAAGAAACACCTCATTACCTCCAAGACGGTGTTTTCTCACCAATTACTCGTTATTGACGGCAAGTCTCGCGCAGAGGTGTGAAAAGCATATGGACCTCACTTCACCGTGTGCGTGTGGACTCCGCTCCACCCAGATAACATCCCCTCTGGGCATGTATCTTTTTATTTCTTGATTGTTTTTCTTGTTTTCAGAAAAGGTACCTCTCCTTCATTTCTCCGGGCCCGTCCAAAGTGACCCATGCCCTACCCTACCACTAGCCTGTCTACCTCGCTCTGTTGTGCGGCGCATAGACGGACTGTAATGGTCGCGTCTGCCATGGCCCCATCTAGCATCCAGCACAACGTATTTCATAACGCAAGGCCCATCATGTGGCCAATAACCTCTGGCAGATATAACTTTGCCCCTCCCCCTGGTACCGTCATAGATAGTACGCACTCAGAGTACGGCATGAGGTGAGGTGGGAGCCCAGAACACATGAAAAACACAAATGCATCAGGCAGACTGATAAGGTTTAGTTGGCGGGATTGGCTGGTCTCATCGATAAACTTATGAACGTCAAAAAACTGCAGAGAGCAATATTTTTCGCACCGGATGACTGACCAAGCCAAGGCTACAAGGGGACAGCTAAGCGCCTTATGCTAAACAGCAAAGTCACCTCGTTAAGCCCCGGCATACACACATAAACACACACACGCGCGCGTGCGTGCGCGCTCACACACGCACACATACGCGTGGGCCCGCAGCCTATTGTTGGGATGGAATAACTCAATTAGTTTAAGATGCTCCCGCTAATACAATGGATGCGCGGCAGTCACCTATGCCCAAGTTAGTCAATATTGGCCCATTTCAGGAACGAGGTAGAATTTACCTCCGAGCCGTCGCTGGTGAATTTTGGTTTGGTGCGGCCCTATTGTAACGCTCGCGCACATTTTTACGCTGGTTTATGTGTCTCGTTAGATGATGCTTGGGATGCATACCTTGTACTGCTGCGCGGCCCAAAGGCTTACACCCGGCCCATTGTTCTCCAGCCCCCCTTAATTGATGTTTGCAGTGCCCGGTAATGAAGCTGAGGTGTGCAGAGGTCATCCTGGGGTGTGGTCCATCACACAGCAGCCATCTGATTGGAGAAGCGAACGCTCCATCATGCACGTGGCGAGGGTACCACAGCTCTGTTTTCGTGCAAGGATTTATAAATTGTGCTGCGCTGTTTGGATGCTGCGTATTCCTCCCCATACATACATGATAATTTAATTAGCATACAACATGATTCCAATCTGCTTCTCTTCGTCACAACTTTCATCTACACCTGGTCTCCATCACGTGTTATGTTGGATATCTTAATCCACAAGACTTGGCACACTCTCACAACTTTCTCAATCATTTTGAAAGCAGTATTTTTCCCGTATCTCTGCGCACACGAGTGAAGTCAGGAATGATATTTGAGACGGCTTCTTGGAGACGGCTATGGCAGAGAAGAATTTTGTTACACCCTCGAATTCCTTTGGTTTGTTGTGCTAGCCTGGATTTTCAACCATCCTGGAACTAACAAACGTGCCTGGATTCCTTCGGGCCGCGACGTTATTCTCTCCAAATACGGACTCAGAGCTCTGGCGAGCACTACCCAGCGGTAAGAATTATGTTCGCTGCGATGTCTTGTATGTGGTCCACACAACACACAAGGCCTTGTTTTATTTGTTTGGCATAGACATCGCTAAGCGGGATTTGGTCAGCTTGGTTGCGGGGTTCGTTTACCGCAGCCTGAAATAACCGGTGGCTCACCTGCTTTTGTCAGTGGTTGAACCGACACTGATTCGTCCCGACTCGGCTGCTGCTGCTCTGGACGCTCGCTAGGAAAGTGGACAGACCAGTTCTGCCATTAACCGGATCGGCTTCAGACACTCATCTGGAGCAGAGGTAAATGGAGGGCTTGTATTTGCCACGTCGGTACAGTACCTGTACGCAGGGGCGAATGGCGAACGTTTCTTCGAATCATTCGCGGAGACCATTTCGTAAAAATCGCCGTCTGCGCACACAGGCACAGAGGACAGGAGTCGTTTGGGGTACATACGACCGGCTCGAAATCGGTTTTTGCGTTTCCGATGGCTTTGCCTGCACGTTGGTATAAAATGCAACCAGACCGCAAACACAAATATTCTCCCGCATTTACGTTGCGCCCAGTATACACTAGCGGCAGAGCGGAAGTTGCTATGCGGCACGCACCTCTTGCATTGCTATTGCGAGGACGGCGCGGTGCGCAGCGCGTAGCTGTAGGGCACGGGGCGCATACTGATGGCCGCGCAGGTAAAACAAACACAATTTGGTGTGGCGCCCTGCCATGGCACTGTGCCGTGGCACTGCAGCAGGGGTGCTTTCTATCCCCCCGCCCTCCTGTATGCTAGGTGCATGGCAGGGGCTGCTCAGTTCGCCGGTGGACGCGAGGGTTTTAGGCGCCGGAGGTGAAGGCAGAGGATGCGGTGGAAAGTTACTCAGTCTGTCGGGGGCTCAGATTTTAGAGCGGGGCCCCGCAGCTGAGCAGCATGACGCCCCGCGAGGGCTCACGTAGGGCTGGGCGGTTAAACGGTTAACCGATTTCGAAACCGGTATTTTTTGAAACCTGAACGAAGGTTTCGGGTTTGAAATAAAACCGGTTCACCGTCATATCGGTTCATTTCGGTTAACCGTTTTGGCATCGGAACCGGTTAACCTGCCAAAGTGTTTCACGAGTTTCACATCATAAATGGCTTCCTCTTGCGTAGTAGTAGTGCCACGCGGGGCAGCAAATATACAGATTTTATAAAAATTGAACGGATCATCATTCTTTTTCATACTCCTCGTTGCGAATAGTTGAGGTTTAGCCGATTAAAACAGTCAAATCGGTTTTACGGTAAACAATTTTGGAAGGTAAACCGGTTCATGCCGAAAAAACGGTTTTCAGGTTAAAACTCTTGGGAAGGTTAACCGGTATATACCGTCAAACCGGAAACCTAAACATCAAACGGTTTTTCCTGAAACCTGATACCGGTTTCAAAAACCCGTAACCGCCCAGCCCTAGGCTCACGTCCACGTCAGCCTTGGGGCTGCCTCAGCTTGAGACCTTCCTCACGGCTGCGTGCGAAGATGCATCCTGCTGTGCGGGTCCCAGGTCCCATGGGCGTCGTGGAGGAGAGAGATGCGACGTGTAAGGGCACTGCTGCTTCGGACGCAGCCGAGTGCTCCCCCGAAGGTGCCCGGAGGGGTTCGAGGTGTGCGGTGGACGTGACGTCACGTGACGAGACCGCCCCTGCGGCGCTCGCCTCTAACGCCCCACCCTGTTTGGCAATAATCATCGCTGCCCTGCGCTGCTATGGTGCTCGAGCACGGAAGTGCAGTCCGCGGGGCCCGAGCGGGGCCACCGGGGGGATAGGGTATTTCGGGGAAGCTCGAACCGGAAACGAAGAAGGCAAGAAGAGCCAAGTGGAAACTGAAGGCGGGTATCGGCTCATGAAACTCGATTGTCCTTCATTTCCGATTTGAACTTCTCCGAAACACCCTACTGCAGCAGTTGAGCCGGGCCGTTGTGACAGCGGCACAGCGGCGGTGAGGTAGCCTGAGTGCCCGTAGCAGTCATTGACAGGCAAACACGTCCGCGGGGAGTGGGCCTGGCTGGGCCCGCGCTGGGCCTAGGCTGGGCCAACCCTCCCCTCTGTCCTCCCGCTCCCTTTCCGTGCGTCTCCGCCGCCGTTCCCTTCCGGCTGAATGCTATTGATCGAGAGCCGCGCAGGAACAGTAAACATCATTAGTGAGTCGAACCGCGCGGCTCGCTGGCCGAGCCTCCGTGCCGCTGTGCCGCCGCGCCGCAGCAGCGAGAGGAGAGGGCAGGTGGGTAGAAAACAGGTGCATTTAGGGGGAGCGAGTATTTAATAACTCGGCGAGCAGGTTGTTGTGCTCGTCTCAGATTTTGCTACGTGCTGTGGTCCTGCTGCTGCTGCTGCTGCTGCTGCTGCTGCTGCCGAGGGGAGCGCGCACGGCGCACGGCGCATGTCACCCTCGAGACTCCTCCAGGAAGCCCTCAGCACCCCGGGACCTGCCATTGGGCCTGCCTGGGCCTCTCACACCTCCCACCTCCCCACTTCGTGACACGGCCTGACCCTACGTGACACTCGGGACACTCCATATCGGGCATCACCACGCCACCGAGCTGCCCCGGCTGCCCCCCTGCAGCTGCGTGCGGCTCCTACTCTGGAAGAAAGGGGGTGCGTAATGTAGACACGGCGATGCTAGAGTACAGCCTATGTGTGCTGGTGTAACCAACAAGACAAGAGCGCGTTCAAGGCGCTGCAAATGACGAAGTCTCCAGGCCGGGTCGCACTGTTTGAGTGTACCCATGTCACAGAATAAAACTCGTCGCTGAAATGTCCGACACGGCTTCGCTGAGGGCTTGGTCCCGCCTGGCGTGGGCGGATACGCCGACCTGGACACGTACCCACCCCTAGCGTCACCTAGCGTCGTTACGCTCGGCCACCTCCCACCCGCGCACCCTCCGCGGAGGGCGGGCAGGGGCGGGTCCGGGCGCAATGGACTGGGGGATGTCGAAAAAAAAATCACGGAGTTACGAAGAATGTGGTCCTGTCATGGCAGAAACGAATTAAATTAAAAATCATGAATAAGCCGGCGAAAGCCGGTGGCGCGCGAAGAGCGGCGGGGCGCGGTGGGCGTGCACTGCGTGAAGGTATGCATGTCACGCCACCGTTTGTAGTGCACGCCCAGCAGATGTTATAGACCGGAGGGATAGTGCGGGGCCACAGGGCCGGGGCCCGGCCGGGTCCCTGTACAGGGGTGTGTCGGGATGCGTGACTTCGGCTACTCAGCACTTTCGGTCGTGAGGAAAATGGGCAAAGGGGTTGATGGAAAGGGCGATTTTCGGGGACAGCGCGACTCTGCTCGGTGCGGCGCTATGCGAGCGCTCGCCACACCCGCTGTATACTGCCGGGCGCGTCGTGGCGCAGCGAAGCGCCGAGCCTGCGTGGCACCGCAGGTGCAGCAGCGGTAAGCCGGGCCGGGCAGAGCCCTGGGCAGCCCGGGCTTCCAGGCGTGGCGAGGGCGGTCGGGCCGAGCAGCCCGTGGTTCCACACACACCGCCGATTGTGCCGTGTCGTTTCGCCTGCAACAAGCCCCGTGTAGCTTCATAAACATCGCCTCGCCTTCTGCTGCACCCCGCCGCGCCGATACCGACACGAAGAGCCCCTGGGCGATGGCTCGGCAGAGTATCGAGCAAGTGCCGTCCGCAGCCGTGCCGAAGTGGGGATGCGCACAACAAACTGTTCCCGCAAGCAATAATTGGCCGCCGTGCTGCGGCAGCCCCTGACCACGGCACACGGCACAGCCGCGGTGCAGCACCTAAGCGAAGGGAGAGGCATAGGACTTTGTTGCAAAATAACAATTCAGTTATAGTGGGCAAGTGCGAAGCTTTCCCTATTGTCAATAAACTGCCAGTGGCTTGTACGTCATTACACGCTTCACGGGGCCCCTTTAAGAAACCTCGGTTTCACAAGATGCCAAGAACATCTAGTACATACCAACCGACCGTGAACTAACTAGAAACGTTTTCTGGGAAAGTGGAAGAACTAAGAACGGGAAGAAACTAGTAAGAGAAGAGTGGCGAGAAACAGTACAGTGTAGGAAACAAACACTATATACATACGTATACATACGGTGCTAAACCGTCCAGTCTTAGCGCTAAACTAAACCAGGTCATGAAGACAAAGAAGAAACAAAAAAGAAGCATTTACTACTTTAGCCGTGGCGGGTCTTGTTACTGCCCTGTTTTATTAGATCCTAGGCTTGCCAGAAACTTGTTGTCTGTTCTCCCCCCCCCCCCACCCTGGCACGGTCATGCCATGGTCCACGCGCGGCACGGGGTGTAACTCTGGACACGATGGTCTTGTCCGATAACGAAACAAGATCCACCAGACCCGTTTTCGAACACGACGTCATCTGTTCGGAAATTGATCGCGGACAGTCAGGACAGCTGGACACAGCGGGATTACCTGTTACTTATGCTCTCTAGGCAACAAGTCCGCTGGTGAACTGTTCGGAACCCTTGCATGCTCGCTGCTGTTCCGCCCCTCGGTGCCCCGAGTCTGTTCAAAACGTACGCATAAAATCCACCCCTGCAAGCCACGCCCCGAAGAAAGAAGGAACAAATAATGACCGACGGCTGTTTGTCGAATCCGATACGAGTGTTGAGGCCCGAGGTGGCGAGCCGAGAAATAGAAAATAATAAAAGGAACCCAGGGGGCCGGGGGCCGGGGGCATGGCCGGGTCGGGCCGGGGGCTGGGTGGGATGGGCTCGAGCCTCGAGACCGTGCGGAGGTATCTGCGGCGAGGACGAACCCGAGCTGCGTGCGTTACCTTCCGCGACAAAAGGAAGGAGAAGGCCGAAGGCGTATTTCGCCTGCTCAGCAGTGCTCAGCAGGGGGCAGAAAGAGGAGAGTAGGAGAGTAAGTCGTCCATGTGTTAGTGCTAGTGTGTGTGTGTGTGTGTGTGTGTGTGTGTGTGTGTGTGCGCGTGTATGTGTGTGTGTGCTAGCGTAGCGTCCTTTGTTCTCGCGACAAGGCGATTCGAACACAGAACGCACCCACTGCTGACAGTACCCCACGACGCTGTCCCTGCATTACAGTTGTCTCACGCGCCCCTCCGGAGCGCGCTTCCAAGTCCTCTCTCCACCCCCTCTGTTTCTGCTGTCCACTTGCTTCATATTTCCTCTCTGGAAGCTCCCGTCCCGTCCCGTCAAGGGCAGAAGCGGGGGCCGTATACTACGGACGAGTCGCCACTGGTCTGGCTGAATTTTTGTTGACACACAAAACAAGAGTTCGGTGAATATGCCACGAGAAAAGGAGCAGGGCAAAGAGGGGGAGCAGCCAGTCACGAGCAAGGAATATACGCCGTTATATATAAGACAGATTTATGGGAGCTTCGGCCTGCTATCCGAAGAAAAATCTGAAAATAAATTTTCCCTCACAACCTGAAATCAAAAAGATTACAGGGAGTTAAAAAATTGACTAAACGTCTCTGGCCACCGCGACGTGCCGTGGCTCTTCGGTTTGCGGGGCACGCCGGTGCAGCGAAGAGGCATACAAATGCAGCGCCACTCAAACAGGTTTGGCGTATCGGAACGACACGAAGCTGAGAGGCGACCAAAACGAAGAAGCAAATACACAACAAAAAGGAAAAGCCCTTATGCGAGAGGGTCTACCTGCTCCTTTCTCAACCTTTCTCCCAAATCTCGTACACATCTTCCTCTCAGCAACCGTCGGCCTCAAAACTGTCAAACAGTCAAAACTGTGCTCTGCACCGAGGCGAAAAACAAGTCCTGAAAAAGTTACAAAACACATCACAAAATAAAAACAGAGGGCAACGAGAGAAAACGACAAGGAATGGGGTGGGAGGGAATCGCAGATACGAGGCGAAAAAGAAAAATGTTCGTCAGTCTGTTTTGTCAGTGTGTCCTGTCCCGCCCCACGTCTCCCGCACTCGCAGGGGCCCACATCTGGGCCATGTCATCTGGTTCGTATAAGGACCTTATTGGGGATATGTTTAATGCCTAGGGGCCCAGCTCACAAGCACGTCCCAAAAAAAGCACTAGCTCCTAATGTGGACCAGGGCACCATGCACGGCTGTGAGGACACTGTAAGAAAAGCGGCCCCAAGGATTTTTATTTGAATCGTCTTTTCGGCAATATAATGGTCTGAAGCTGTGCTTTGGGGATCTGCAGCATCAGCAGCTCGGACAGCGCTGCACGGCGACAAAAGGCGAGAGAAATGCAAAACGAATGACTCCTACCCTGCTAATCATAAAATAACGATAATAACGAGAATAGTAATAATAGAAGAGGATAAAAGGAAGCATATCCTTTCTGCTACATCCATACATTCTCGGGCCAAATGATTGAGAGTAATGTTGGCAGGCTAGATGTCTGTGATCCCCTGAGCCATCAGCCTGAGCGACGCCCAACATTTCGCTTGCTGTCATCCAATCCGTGGCCTCTGGGTTCGCCGAGGATTGGCCCGGCTTGTCCGCCGCGCACCACACATCTGTTTCTGCTGCGTGGGGGGAGGCGGGAGGCAGGGGGGGGGGGGGGGGGCAAGGTTTGGGGACCCCAGGTTCCACGGCAAAATAAAAAGACAGGTCCTCCCCCTCCATTGAAATGGAGTCTGATTCACTCTTTTTCGAGTGTGAATTTGTTTACATGTCTGCATAGCGCTCGAGAACGGAAGGTTTAGTAGACGAGGAACTGTCGAACCCTGCGGAATCTCGTTTCCGGTGCTGGCAAAGCGCAGAGGACCGCGCCTCCATGGCCTTGACAGGGAGACGCTGATGCTGAAGTCAAAGGCGCTTGACTCTGCAGAGCTTCACAAGTGTTGACAGCGGAAGGTCTAGGATTTCATTTCGGCGAAATGAAGGCGAGGCAGTGAAGGGATTGACGTAAACGCGGCCGCTGCTGACCAGGCAAAGCAAGAAAGCAACCGTTCCCCGTCGGAGCAGCAGGAAGGAGAGGGGGTCCTCCAACTGCAGCTTCTTAATTAATCGCGGCCATTCCGCCGACACATAACAACGCCTGGCGCTTTTGACACTCGACACGCTGGGCGGGGCGGGGCAGGTGGCGGACTGCCCCCCCCCCCCCCCCCCAGCAGCGCCGACAGGGCATCTTGCCACAGGATAAAATTGGGACAGTTTGTAGACGTCTGACAAGACACGCGTTCGAGAGGCACTGCCAACACTGCCATCTAAACCATAGTTGAATTGGTCTCAGAGACGCGTGCTCTGGGCGTGAACCGAAGGGGACCAGTGGTGCCGGTGCTGCAGTGCCGCCGTCGTCCATATAACCAAGTTGCATTACTACCAACATGGGGTCCACGGCTCGCCTGTAAATTCGGGGCTAACAAAGTTGTTCGTCCGACGGCTGTCGCTGGCTGCCGCTGGCTGCCGCTGGCTGCCACTGGCTGCCGCTGCTGCTGTCCCTACAGTTCGGCTGTACCGCTGCCTTTGGCTCAGCTGCGGCACGTGCCGGCCAGGATGCTGGGCTGGAGCCCGCCAGCCCCTCAGGCAGCCCGCCGCTGCAGCTACCGCCGGGGGCGCGCTGCATCCAGCGAAAGAGACTCAGGCTAAAAGCATCTTAGAATAAAATCAGAATTCGTTCCCGTGTGTGCGTGTGCGTGCGGAGCGGGACTGATGAAGTAGTATTTAAAGAGTGGACCGACGTGTCTCGTACCGACAGTGTACTGTGTACCTCGCAACGCACCCACTTTTATCCTCCGAATCGCAATAATTCGAGCCGTCACATTTGTTCCGGTATTTAGGCGGAGGGAAGGGGGAGGGGTTGCCGTGTAACCATGGGGCGCGCCGCTGCCAACGCCAGGAACACCCAACGGCCCTGCAACATGCAAACACACTGAAGAGAGAAGGCGGTGCGACGTTGTGAGGGAGGGGCACAGAGGCAATACGGTGGGAGAAGAGAGACGTCATGGAATGTCAAGTAGGGTACATCTGCGATAAGGGAAAACGAAGAAAGTCGCTGTGAAGGAGAGGGATAAAAGGCACTCGGAAATAAGAAAAACCCTTTGGCCTTTGACAAACAGTGGAGTGCAAGAGAGACAGCGTGTTCATGCATGAGTAGGAAAAGGAGAAGCGGAGCGAGGGAGGAGAGGGGCGAGGCAATGGGAGACCCCACGGAGCGCTGCTGGCGTGCTGACGGCGCCCGCAGACCGCAAGATAGGCAACCAGTCGAGCGCCTCTCTCCACCGCCGCTAAAAGCAGCCGACATGCGGACGCCAAGCGTTTGGTTTATATTGTATTTTAGGTGTATTTAGGTGCAGGTAACCCTGCATTTCCATCCTCATCTTCCTCTCTCTGTCCCTGTCTGTCTCTCTGTCTGTTCCTGTCTCTGTCTCTGTCTGTCTGTCTGTCTGCTGTCTCTCTCTCTCTCTCTCTCTCCTTCTCTCTGTCTCTCTCTCTGCCTCTCCCCCGCTCTCTCTCTCTCTCTCTCTCTCTCTCCGCCTTGCTCGGCGGGGGGATCTCGGCAGCGGCATCGAAGTCCCGGTGCAGCGTGGCGTCCCGGTCGCCTCGGACCACCGCACCGCGGCTGATTTACACTCGCCGCGTAATTTCAGCCGTGGCAGCGGTGACGCATGGTTATGGGGCTCTAGCGGGGTCGCCCCCTCCTCTCTCTCTCTCTCTCTCTCTCTCTCTCTCTCTCTCTCTCTCTCTCTCTCTCTCTCTCTCTCTCTCTCTCTCTCTGTTCAGTCGTCCGTACAATCGGTCTAAACACATTCCGCCGATTGATCGCGTTTGCTCTCCTCGTAGTGGAGGTGGGGCCGGGCCGCTCGGCGCCCCCAGCTCTGTGCCCCGGCTTATCACAGCAGGCCTTATCACACGCCTCTATATCGCGCCCGCTCGGGGACGGCGGCGCTGCGCTCGAGCACGGGGTTTATGGAGGGACCTCAAGGAGTACCAGCACAACTGCTCTTAACGAACAGATACCTCTCAGTGCGGTATGTGTGTGTGTGTGTGTGTGTGTGTGTGTGAGAGAGAGAGAGAGAGAGAGAGAGAGAGAGAGAGAGAGAGAGAGAGAGAGAAGAGAGAGGTGCCGTCTTGCCCTTCCGCACTGCAGCACTGCACGCGCAGCCAACATAACTTCCACGGCCGCCGTTACGAGCGAGACAGGGTGAGAAGGGGCAGTGGCACTGCTGCGCGGTGGACGGGGCTCTAGCCATGCTCTAGCCATGCTCTAGCCATGCTCTAGCCATGCTCTAGCCATGCTCTAGCCATCTCTAGCCATGCTCTAGCCATGCTCTAGCCATGCTCTAGCCATTTCTAGCCATGCTCTAGCCATGCTCTAGCCATGCTCTAGCCATGCTCTAGCCATGCTCTAGCCATGCTCTAGCCATTTCTAGCCATGCTCTAGCCATGCTCTAGCCATGCTCTAGCCATGCTCTAGCCATGCTCTAGCCATGCTCTAGCCATGCTCTAGCCATGCCCTAGCCGCCACTCTAGCTGGCCGGGTCCTGCCAAGGTCCTCTTTCACTCTCAAAAAGTATGCTTGAATCAGCGCAAATTTGATGCCTACCCTGAAATCCTGGGTAACTTTCCCCGATTCAGCAACAGGATACTTGTGCCAACCATCACTATGCCCGATACTGGCATACGATTCGGCACAATCCGATGCCTGAGTTAGGCATGAAGACTGATGCCTGAATCGGGCATCTGTATTTAGTGGCATGCCTTGATTCAGGCATAGCTGCATAGCCACTACGAAATTCTTGTTTCGAGCATATTATGCTCGGGGAAGATTTTGAGGTTCAGGCATAAAATCTGCTATGAAACAGGCATATTATGCGTGATTCAGGCATATTTTTTTGAGAGTGTTGTTGAGGACGGGATGCTCAGCTTTAGGGGTGCTAGCACTCTCTAAATAGATCGAGTTTCTGCCATAAGCGACATGGAGCGGAAGAGGGAGGCCGCATGGCCATCGCCACTGCTGACCTCGTTCATGGGGCCATGAGGCCGACGGCGGAGAAATTCCTGCTTCGCAATATCGACTTCTGTCGTGATTTCTCGGCCCAGTGAGTTCGGAATTTATTTGTCAATTATGGAGGTTTATGACGCCTTCTGCTGAAATAGTTTCTGTGGGTGTTTGGCTGGGGTGCGCGCCTGCACTCCCCTCTCTCTCTCTCTCTCTCTCTCTCTCTCTCTCTCTCTCTCTCTCTCTCTCTCTGTCTCTCTCCCTCCCCTTCACCCGGACACGATTCCCCTCTTCTTGCGCACCCCTCATGCCTCGTTCGTCATGTGATCCGCTCCTCTCCTCTCCAGTTTCTCGGGTCGCCCTGCTGCGCCCTGCCTTCCTCGCCCCTACAGCCCCGGCGGGCCCCGGCCCTTTCCATGGGTCCTGTACATGACCGTGGACCGTGGCCGAAGGGCCGAAGGACCGAAGGGCCGCAGGGCCGCAGGCGTGCAGCATGGATGAGCGGCCCTCGGGTGCCACAGCCTACGTATGGCCATTTCCGGTTCCATTCTGGGATCCGGAGCCGCCCACTCTCGCCCGGAGGCCCGAAGTGATACCCTCAAGTGTCTCCATGCACAGACGAACGCTTTCGCCATTAGTTAACGATGGTTTGGAAATTACACAGAGACAGTTCGTCCGTAAGTCCTAGTGGTTTAGAATACCTGGACGCTGGGTAAACGTCTGCGAGCGCCTCGATAGGCCAGCCCGCATCACCCGCATGCCTGCAGAAGCGGTGGTTGCCTACCGAGCAGGCGTCAGGCATGGAATCACAACACTCGGCCAGTAGGATTATCGGAGCCTGCTGAGCTGCACAGGGCTCCGATACGGTCCAGTGGGCTTTAGGGCCAGGGGTGCGGGCCGGCAGGGCCCGCTGTCCGGTGAGTTTATGTCTCGAGCGTGCTGACCATTAAAAATAGGGCCGAAGGGCCGAAGAGGAGCGAGTGCGGAAGGAAGGGACCAGATGGTCTGCATGCAAATCACGTGTCGTGCTCTGCGGAAAATCAACACCCACCTGAGCGACGGGAGATTGCTGATTCTAGTCTCACTGGCCGGGTCCGGCCGGACGGCTCCACAGACAACCCTTCGCCTGGCCTGGTTTCAGAGCGCCTGGACCCCTCTCGGTCCCCCGGTGGGGAGGCCGTATATGCAGCCCATTCAGATTTCCCAGGTCGCCGCCAACATCCGCATCCATACAAGCAGGGTGCCATCCATCTTGTGCTCCCTTCACCTCCCCGCCGGGCTTGGCGTTGGGGGAAGGCCGACCCCATCCCGCTAGACCCCGCCACGCCCCACCAAGCACCGCTAGGCCCCTACTCAGCAGTTGCACGTCAATACGTCGGCAAGTCCGCGGTCGTGCCTCGCATACCCCGGGCGCGTACACACACACACTCACACACCCACACACACTCACACACACACACACACTCACGCTCACACATCGGACCCACAAATTTGAACGTGCAGCCTAGCACCCGCAGCCTCAGCAGGAGGGTAGTATGGATCTCCCACCCTGACGGGGCCGCTGGATCCCTACAACATATCGGTCCACTGCATGGAGATGCCGTCACAGGAGCCTGCCGTGCACTTTGCGGGCCGAAACCATGAATCTCGACTTGAAACGCTGAGACTGGCCAGGCCAGGCCAGGCCAGGCCAGCCTCGGGGCCCGAGTCGGGGCCCTCAGGGCAGTGGCGGCGGGCCGTGCCCAAGCGGGGCCAAGCCGGGGCCACATATCACGGCGCACAGCAGCTAAAGCTCAGCCGGCGACCCGCCCCGCCCCGCCCCGCCAGGATCGCCGCAAATGGCTCATGGAGTAGCAGCATTGAATACAGCGCCGATCCCCGCCCCAGGCCGCACTGTGTGCTCTGTAACTGGACGACCACAACGTGGTGCCGTAATTTATAAGACGCCCTGCAGCCACCCCCGTGTGTGTGTGTGTGTGTGTGTGTGTGTGTGTGCGCGCGTCCGAATCTGCAGTCGGTACCGCCCTATTGATTCTGTGTAACCAGTTACCGATTCTGTAGAGAACCTCCAAGGGAGCCGGTGGTAGAGCGCCTTCCATAGTGAATGCAGTGCAGCATCTTCATCGTACGCAGAGACTCACCTGGCTGGGCCGGTGGCTCGTGGAGGTGGATGTGGTTGCGGTTGTTTTCGCCCACCCGCCCTCCTCCTGGCCGACTAAAATATTAACAGCGCCTTCGGGGCTCATCGTGGGCCCTATTTAGAGCGGAGGCTTTTACCCTCTGAGAGAGAGAGAGAGAGAGAGAGAGAGAGAGAGAGAGAGAGAGAGAGAGAGAGAGAGAGAGAGAGAGAGAGAGAGAGAGAGAGAGAGAGAGAGAGAGAGAGAGAAAGAGGAAGAGGGAAAGAGGGAGAGAAGAGCAGGGGCGGCATAGAGAAGAGGCGCGGTATTTGCAGAGACTATTGACAGCGGAACTTTGGCATGAATTAGAAATGAAACGCCCCAGCGCCCTCCGCCCCGCCACTGGATGACGCCACAGGGCAGCCGAAAAACGTCCGCCGCGACCGCCAAAGAAACAGAAAGAAGGGAACAGGCTACCAATGCAAAGGGAGCACGGGGAGGATTTTTTTTTTAGTCCCCCATATCTCCTCTCTGCTGTGCCGTTGCCTTCCGGTTGGCACAAATATTGATTTCAAAGTTGAACTGGGGCGGAACACGCGAGTGTGTGTGTGTGTGTGTGTGTGTGTGTGTGTGTGTGTGTGGATGTGTGTGCGTGCACGCGTGCGTGGTCTCTCCTCGCTTTTCAAGAAGCTTCTCTCGAGGCCTTCGGGCTGGTCTCGCTATGCGGGACGCCGGGTCATGTGCCGGCATGCGTGTCGTGGCTGAGGCAGCGCCCTGCCCCGCCCCGCCCCGCCACGCCCGGCCCCGCCCCGCCCCGCTCCGCCCCGCCCCGCCCCGCCCTGCCCCGCCCTAAGGCAGAGGAAAAAAAGAGCGAAGTCAAAAATGTCAATGAGCGAGATCGAATTCGGATGCTATAACAAAATACAAGATCTTTGCAACTGTCGAAATTTTGTTTTCGATCACCGAAAGGGGTAGCGCAGGGCACCCGAATGGGGCATAACTGCCCCTTACAGCAGTAAAAATCAATGTTGCAGAAAAATTTTGAAAACATTTTCCAAGGGCAATTTGACCAAAGTGGGCCCGAAAGAACTTCAATTTTAAGGAAAACGCTGTAACTTTTACGGTTTTTGAGATATCGACATTTTTAGTTCTAAATTCGCAGAAATCTAATTTTGATCAATTTTTGCACTCTCTCTCTCTCTCTCTCTCTCTCTCTCTCTCTCTCTCTCTCTCTCTCTCTCTCTCTCTCTCTCTCTCTCTCTCTCTCTCTCTCTCTCTCTCTCTCTCTCTCTCTCTCTCTCTCTCTCTGTCCCCCTTTTGCCCGCCATACTATCTCTTTGTGTAAGCGCAAAGAGAGTGAGAGGGGAAAGGTGAAGAGAGAGACAGAGAGAGAGAGAGAGAGAGAAGAGCGACGAGGGGGCGGGAAACCACAAAGCTGTAAGCACCACCGCCTCGGCAGCAGCTGCCGCGGCAGCTACAGCAGCAGCTACAGCAGCAGCTACAGCAGCAGCTACAGCAGCAGCTACAGCAGCAGCTACAGCAGCAGCTACAGCAGCAGCTATAGCGGCACCGGCAGCTGGTCCACAGCAGCTGCCTACAGGCGCCTGCACCGCGCACCGCCCCCTGTTCCCGAATCTGGCCGGTAATGTGCCTCGGAGAGTCCCTTGTGTTCGACACCCTGACCGTACAACAACGGTGCCCGGGAGCACAAAATGCGTGGACCTTCGGCCTTCATGGCGGAGGAGTAATGGTCTCTGTAGTTTGGTTGCGGCCCGCTCCCACCAAGGGCCCTCGCGTCGCACACATTCACGCAGGGCGGAGCAAGAGCAGTTTCGGACTGGATATGAAGTTGGAGCGGTACGGGGCAGACTCCTTACCCACCCCGTGGTGGAGCGGGGCAGGGCGGGTAGACAGGGGAAAAAAAAGAGCGAAGTCAAAAATGTCAATGAGCGAGATTGAATTCGGATGCTATAACAAAATACAAGATCTTTGCGACTTTCGAATTTTTTTTTCGATCACCGGAAGGGGTCGCGCAGGGCACCCGAATGGGGCATAAGTGCCCCTTAGCGGTAAAAATCAATGTTGCAGGAAAATTCATATTTTCTGAGATCAATTTTTATATATATATATATATATATATATATATATATATAGAGAGAGAGAGAGAGAGAGAGAGAGAGAGAGAGAGAGAGGGGTTGAACTTTGAAGGTCGAATACTCGCTGGGCCGACAGTACACACGCAACACACTCTGACTGTTCAATCCCCCCGCCCCTGCTGCCCCCTCCAGTGCTGTTTCCGTCGTGCGTATAAAGCTGGCTCCGCGAGCCCCAGAGCTGAAGCCGGCTGAAGCCAAGCGCACGGGGAAGTGAGGAGCCGATAATCCTGCAGCAAACCGGCAGCCCTACCGCGAACCGAGTACCCATTCGCCCACCCATATATACCCTCATCTCCTTCTCCACATCCATAACATAACTCAGTAGTACCCCTTCTCCTTTCTCTCTTTCTCTCTCTCTCTCTCTCTCTCTCTCTCCCTCTCTCTCTCTCTCTCTCTCTCTCTCTCCCCCTCTCTCTCTCTTCTCTCTCTCTCTCTCTCTCTCTCTCTCTCTCTCTCTGATGCAAAATGGCCAGGCCAATGGAATCTCGCAGGGCCTCAGTGGATGAATGACGCCAGCCGAGGGGTTGGTCGCTGGCGGGGGGTGGTAGAGTGTGCGGGTGGAGAGCGGCTAGGGGTAGGGGTCCCTGCTAGGGGGGACATCGTGAAGCCTGGCGAAGCCCCCGTAGGACGTTTTACGAGCGGCGGGGTCATTCGGTTGACCGCTGTCCGAGGCAGAGCGTCCTATCCGGCCTGCGCCGTGCCGCCGGCCAACCCCTAACGCGCACAGTTGCTGTCTCTCTCACATTGTATTTGTGTTGTAAATACGGCAGAGAGAGAGAGAGAGAGAGAGAGAGAGAGAGAGAGAGAGAGAGAGAGAGAGAAGAGAGAGAGAGAGAGAAGAGAGAAAGAGACACAGGGGTTAAGGGCGTCAAGATGCCGACACCGCACGCGATTGATGTCATTCGTAGTCGGGCGGCCGCCTCAGTACTTGATGGAAAAACCCCCGCTGAGTGTCTGCGAGTGTGCGCCCGGGCGCACGGGTGCGTGCGTGCGTGCGGCGTGCGTGCGGCGTGCGCGTGTCCGTCAGTCGGGCTCCGGGAGGGCCCTGCCCTGCTCCCCTCGGACATCATCAGAGGGAAGGCCTCGCCACCGAACACGCCCCTCTGAGGCTCCCATCTCAACGTCGACCACCACCCCGCGGACCCCGCGGACTCCGCCTGCCGCCGGCCCGGCAAAGCGCCCCGCAATCATCAGGCCGTCGTTAAATTTACTGTTCCTAAATCAAACCGGTGGGGGCTAATGCAAGCGTATAAAACCTGCGGGATTTCATCTCTGCGCACCCCCTGATGTTCCGGGTCGCCCCCTGGTCTCCTAGGTGGCCCCTCTGCGGACTGTCGGCGGCGCTGCAGCGGAGGGGTGCTGGAAGTCTGGAGCACAGAGGATCGACCGAAACTGTCGGAGCCGTGGACACTTGGGTCCTGGCTCCGGTCCGGTGGCCAGGCCGCGGCGCCCCGTGCAGTCCACAACTTGGAATCTGGCGGTCCTTCCGGGCTCCGGAGGCTCCGGAGGCTCTGGCCGGCAAACTGTCTCCCCTCTGCGGCCAGAGGCAGACAGGCGCCACTCGGGGCATAGGGCGGCAGGCGGCAGGGCTCTGGGGGACGGGGACAGCCACCCCACTCAGAAGAACATTTTCCACGCGTCTTTCACTAATTCGCAGCGCGGGCAAATACATCGAAGGACCTGCAGAAAAAAAAAGGACAAAACGAAAAGCGGATGAAGCAACTCGTGCAGAGGGTGGGCGAGGCGACGGCGGGGCAATATGTGAAAAAACAGCGCGGATGTGTGGAGGCTCCCCGCCCGCCCCTCCGAGCTCCCTTTATCAACGGCGGAGCCACGCACCGTGTTGAGCAGCAATTAGCAATAACAGAGGATTTGTGCCAGCAGCCGTCCAGTCCAACTCGCCGCGCGGCCCCACCCCCACCCCGACCACTGGCCAGCTGATACAGATCGGACACGGCCGGCCCGAGGCGGCCCCAGGCGGCCCCAGGCGGCCACAGCCCAGGCCTGTGGCTGCTGAGCCGGCCTATGCTGCCCCTGCAAAGTTTGAACCCCCCTAATGAATGTTATCAGCGGCCGGCATGCCGGGGTCGGCAGTCACCCCGGCTTGCGCCTGCGAACGCCCCGGCCTCGGCCTCGGCCCCGGCCTCAGCCTCTTGGTCTGTTCCGTTTTCCTCGAGTCTTTAGTCCGGCTCGGTCCGGTATCCTCGGGGTAGCACCGACACCCCGCCCCGCCCCCGCTCAGGAGTAAGTTAAACCACGGCCCTGTTCTCCGGCGCCCGCACAATACCCCATCCCCGCACGTTTTAGTGGCGACCACCGATCCTACCCGAGTTGTACTTGACGCTGATTGTGCGCTGCAGAAGCGATGCCCTCGGCGCTGCAGGCCGTGCTGGGACACGGCTCCGCCCCGCTCCGCCCCGCTCCGCCCTGCTCCGCCCCGCTCCGCCCCGCTCCGCCCCGCTCCGCCCCGCTCCGCCCCGCTCCGCCCCGCTCCGCCCCGCTCCGCCCGCTCCGCCCCGCTCCGCCCCACTCCGCCTCGCTCTGCACCACGCTCCGCCCCGCTCCGCCCCGCTCCGCACCACGCTCCGCCGATGATGCCAGATAACGCAGGATTTATGGCGGCGCGACACGTTTAGCGGTGCACGTGCCGGTACGTGCACACGAGGCGCGCACGAACCCCATGGAAACATTATGGACACCGTCGGGAATATTACCGCCGTTGAGCGGCGGACAAGTGCGTGCGGAAGTGATAACCCAACCTCAGCCTGGCCGTGTCCGAGCAGCAGACCGAACTTAACCCAACCAAGCTATGGACAGCCTGGCCGTGTCCGAGCAGCTGACCGAACTTAACCCAACCAAGCTATGGACCGCCTGGCCGTGCCCGAGCAGCTGACCGAACTTAACCCAACCAAGCTATGGACAGCCTGGCCGTGTCCGAGCAGCAGACCGAACTTAACCCAACCAAGCTATGGACAGCCTGGCCGTGTCCGAGCAGCTGACCGAACTTAACCCAACCAAGCTATGGACAGCCTGGCCGTGTCCGAGCAGCTGACCGAACTTAACCCAACCAAGCTATGGACTGCCTGGCCGAGCTGAGCTAGGTCTCTCCCCGAGCTCCTCGGCTCCACCAGCCCAACTTACAGTCCACCCCTCTCTTTCCCGGATAAAAACTCCCTGGGCTTCCGGGGTCCTGCTGCTGGTGTGTGCCGAGCTCCGGGCGGCGCCAGGCCTCCTGGACGACAGCGCCGACGGCGGGGACGGAGGCCGTTACGGCAACGCCACTTTATGTTGACTGAGGCGATTCGTTTTCGTTATGAAGGTGTGCGTTTGTCAGAGCGCGCGGAAGTGTGTTGTACCGTGGTGCTGGTGTGGACTGCGTGCGTGCGCCTGCGCGCGCGCGCGCGCGTGTGTGTGTGTGTGTGTGTGTGTGTTTGCGTTCTTTCCCTCCGCAGAGTTGTTGCTTGCCCTCATCCCCCTCCCACGCACGCACGCACACACACGCGCGCGCACACACACACACACACATACGTACAAACACCACACACATCCGCATAGCAATTCACGCGCATTGTTGTTATTTTAATCGAATCCATTGGCCGGCTCCGCTGGCTCCTGTGTCGTGGCACGGTTTGTTTGGCCAGTGTCGTCGTCCATGGCGCGTCCTCGCCGCGCCGGGAGGGAGGAGGGAAGGAGGGATGGCGGGCCGGAGGATGGGGATGTTTGCTTGTCAGACTCGATATTTGAAAGGGAGAAGCGAGAGGGGGAGGGACAGGTCGAAAACAACAAGGCGAGAGGGAAACAATACGAGAAGCAGCAGCGCAGAGGTGGAGACGTGTGAAATCTAAATGTTTGTGCACTTGCTATGTATAGAATGCGACCATGCTCGCATATTCACGTAAGTGGTGCTTGTTAAAGAAATATTACCGCACAGTGACAACAGGTGTCCTGCATGAAATTTTAAAAGAAAACGACGGAAAAGGTTTGAAATTGACTCACGGCACACTGTAAATGGTGAACATCGCATTTCGCTCGAGAGTGTTGCTGAACTTGCCCCGCACTTTATACCGACTGCTGGCGAAAATGTCTGGATCCCGCGCTGGAAATTGAATTAGCGGGACAGAAAGGAGGTGGAGCCTTTGTGGAGCCTTGCGGAGCCCTGGCGGAGCCCCGGCGGCAGGTCCTTGAAGTAACGGCCCGTGTGCGGTATGAGGACACGCAGAGAGTATATACCAGGTCAGGGCGGGGATGGGCGCTGCCGCCGCTGCCGGGCGAAGGGGGCGGCCGTAGCGAAATACGGTCCTGGGGTGGACGTTTACACAGACCCTTAGTGGACGTGTCCCAGAGTGTTATTGGAGTGGGTGCGGAGGGACAGGACACCGGGGGAACACCGGGGGGACAGGGGCGGACAGGGGCGGACAGGGGTCTACCGGTGGGGCTGGGCGCAGCACTGGAGGCGCTGGAGGCCTACCCACACGGCGCCAATCACACCGGGCCATACGTTTTCGGGCAGCCGGCGCGACAGCGCCATGGCGCCTGCTGGGTAGGCAATCCCGACTTGTGCACGCACGCGTGTCGTGAGGGCTGGCCTACCCTCGCTCTCGCAGGCGCCCGGTGTCAGCGTTTGCACTGTTTTAGCTTGGGGGAAATTCGGACGTACTTTTTTGTTGGACAACAGTACATAAAAGATGTGGCATGTCTAAATGCACACCAGAATTTTCGTCTCTGAAATCTAATCTGGGAACTTAGAGCCGTGAAATGCGTTAGTCAGTATTTATCGGCCTTCATTGGGATTTCTCCTGGTGGTGCGATGCTCGGTCTGCCGGTGTCCGTGTATCGGCGCAGACAGGTCCATAATAGGCAGGCGGCAGGCTAAGGGCAGCAACGGCGGCCGTCCGCGCCGCATCTGTGCCGCGTCCGCTAGGCGTCTGCTTGGCGTCTGCTTGGCGTCTGCTTGGCGTCTGCTTGGCGTCTTCTTGGCGTCCGCTTGGCGTCCACCACCGCGGAGCGCCGGCCGGGCCACATTTGCTGACGGCCACACGGGAGAGTATTCAGTTTCGTCCGTAATATAAGCTCTCCCTGTTTGGAGAGGTTCTCCCCCGTCCTCTTCCTCCTATCCTTTTCGGCCCCTCTCCTCTCACGGCCCTAACTACTGCCTGCCCCCCCTGCAGTTGCCCGGATTCACCCGGGGCCGACCGGAGGGCCGGAGGGCAGCGCAGGATGAAGCCACTCTGAGAAGCCAAGGGCGGAAGGGAACCCAAGGACCGGCCATCCATCCTTCGCAAATATTGCATGGAATTGCAGAGTACGTCATTAGCTGTGCCAATCTAAAGCACTGGCTGCGCTGGCCTGCAGACCACCCTTATGTTGCATACGTGGGGTGTGAGGCAGTCCAGGGGCGGCAAGTCCGGGGGCGGCAGGCCGATGGCGGCAGGCCGGGGGCGGCAGGCCGGGGGCGGCAGGCCGGGGGCGGCAGGCCGGGGGCGGCAGGCCGGGGGCGGCAGGCCGGGGGCGGCAGGCCGGGGGCGGCAGGCCGGGGGCGGCAGGCCGGGGGCGGCAGGCCGGGAGCGGCAGGCCGGGGGCACGATACGGGCGCACGCCAGTAAAATTGCAAGCAAAGTGAGCAGTATTTTCTTCATCTCGCTCCGATGATTCATTACGGCGCGCCTCGATGTGTGTCTTACCTGGTAGCCCCCGCAGCCCCCGCAGCCCCCGCAGCCCCCGCAGCCTCCGCAGCCCTCGCAGCCCCCGCAGCCCCCGCAGCCCTCAGCCCCCGCAGCCCCCGCAGCCCCCGCAGCAGCCCCCGCACGAGTGTCGCCCGATGACTTCCTCGTGTGTGTGTGCAGAGTTATATCAAAATAACAACAGGAGTGCGCCTCGGGGCAGCGAGGAAAATCGGATCGAAAAAAGAAAGAAGGTTCCGTAAATTGCCAGGTAGTATGATTTGTTTTTCTTCACGTCCCCACATCAGTCTCCCAGCAGGAGCCCTGGCTGCAGTCGCCGCTGGCAGCCTGATGGCAGTGTGATGACCGCCTCCAGCCAGACCCGGAGGACCCGGAGGACCCGGAGGACCCGGAGGACACGGAGGACCCGGAGGACACGGAGGACCCGGAGGACCCGGAGGACCCGGAGGACCCGGAGGACCCGGAGGACCCAGCCCGGCGTCCACCAATCACAGCACGCAGGGTCACGTGGTTTTGCTCCGGACAAAAGCCATCACGGACGTTATTAATGGGCTTTTCTCCACTCATCACGCTACCTCTCTTACCCGCACTACATAGTGCATGCATAGCCAGAAAAGTGTCAACAAATTTATTCATTCCGTTTCAGGTTCCATAGCCGTGCGGGGCTCAGCCATTCGGATAGCTTAACCGGGACGGGGCTTCCGACTTGTGATCATGTGGGCTTCATCAGGTGCAGGCTGCGCAGAGTAGGTCGTGAGGCACACAGCGTTGGGGCACACTGGGCCCCATTGTGCCCACAGTTAGCACGTCTCGGCCCGGCCATGGCCCGGCCCGGGTGTGAAGGCTGCACATGGATCGAAGGACGCCCGGCGCTGGGGCCGCCAGGCCGTAGAATGACCCGAGAGCCTCTCGTTCGGGCCGGATTACAACATATTATCCTAGATTTGGTAAGATTTTTGCTGCCGGTTCCGGATTTGGGGGCAGCCGGGCGTTCTGGCCTGTATTGCATGTCATTCGGTGGTCATGCGGGGCGCCACCCTTCCTCCCTAATTACACGGTTATTACTGCCCCGGGGCTGCGTACGCAACTCTCCGCTGTAATTTTCTCACAAACTAATCAGTTTTTCCTCGGAAGCAGTGCTGTGACGATGGGGAGTGCGGGCCACAGACCCGAACGCAACCGGGTCCGGTCAATTCCGTAGCAGGGCGGAGCAGGGCGGACCAAATGCCTCTGAATTAGGTCCTGCGGGGAAACGAATGCGTGTCCTTGGTTGGGGTCGCTAGGTATCACTGTGACCTTCACGAAAAGTAAAAACTACAGCATTATTTCAAATCCCGTGATAATGGTGGCGTCTGCGTTTGCTCACGAACACACTTCCTGCACAGTTTTAGACGTGCCATAAACAACCCCATCCCTTGCCACACGGTGTGAGGACTTCCTGAGGAAATTAGTCGCAGTCTTTAGGGACGTCCCGGGCGTCCCGAGCGTCCCCCATCGGCGCGATTAAAAATGATGTAGAGCCACACTAGGTAACGCGCCTTGCGGGCTTTGCGGTCTCCGTGATACATGGGGCACAATATATATATTTCCCAGAACCCGCTCCTCTCCCTCAATCGTTTGAGAGAAAAAATTTAAAAAAAAATAAAAAATAAAAAGGGGGCGGGCGCCGTGTTGCGTTTTTTAAGAATCCATCGTGTCGCCGTGACGCATCGGTCGCCACAAGTGTGGCACGCCACGCGCGCAACTTCCCAAAGGTTTAATTTTAGAAATCATTATTGCCGCTCTCCGCCGATGAATCCTTTTCGCTATCCTGGATAGCAGCTTTTACGGCGCGTGTCGCTACACGGCACCGCCCGGCCCGGCCCGGGCGCGGCATTGTTCTTGACAGCCTTGACGCGGCGCCGCGGACCACTCCTACTTCAAACACTCATTGGCGGGCTAACGGGCACACGGCGCCACACGCGCCACCAGCCGCCCGGCGGCAAACACTTTCAGGTCGGGTTGTCCAATAAGTACGACATTTTCGGCACGCCACACAAGGAGCAGAGCGGCAGCGGGGCAGCGGTCACGAGGTGCGAGAGAGATGGAGAGAGATGTCTCACAGCGGACTCCTGTGCTACCCCTCCGCACTCCTCTCCACTGCCCGCGGCTCTCCTGCCGCCTTCTTCGCTCCGCTCCGCCTTCTCCTCCCTTTCGCGCGCCCGGCGAAGCCTCCGAACTCTGTTTTTCTGCCCCGGGCAGGGCCGGGCCGGGCTCAAAGTCAATTACCGGAGTAAATCGTCCAGACCGGATCGGGCCGGCGGCGGGCGGGGCGGCGCGCTGCACAGGGTCTGCATTTGAAGGCGCCGCGGGACCCACAGGACCCACAGGACCCACAGGACCCACAGGACCCACAGGACCCACAGGACCCCGACCCCGGCTGCGTGTCGCCTCCAGAGCCCTCTCTTGTGCGAATGCATCCCTAATCTACGGTATTATTCAGCCCCCCGCCTCTGCTGGTGGCCCAAGGCCGGCATTCGCGTCGCCTTGTTTTGTAATTAAAAGTGCCCCATTAGCCTCAACCCCAGCTCCCCCCCACTTGTCACCGGGCCACTCGTAATTTGGGAGCTTCTCCTTTCTTTATGAGGGTGGCCTACTCTTACGCCCATCCGGTCCGCCCGCTAGCTGCCCCTCCCCTCGGCACCCCGGAAGGAAATACAGGGGGGGGGGGGCTGTGGCAGAGGAGACATATATAGGGCTGGGCTGCAGTCGCATGGCTGCAGTGCGCTGATGCTCGGGATCATCAAGGCCGGCTCCGACTCGACCAGATTTCATGATAGTGCCTTTTTCGCCACACCCCCTTCACCACCTGCTCTCTGGCTCTTGGACTTGCCCCATCAGCGCATTTTTCCGATTCCCCTTTCCATTCTCCTCATTTACCCCCCTCCGCACTCTGAGGGCCCGAGCACGCCCCTTTCTACTCGCAGCCCTTTCCCCCGATGCCCGTTTGAGGTGGGAAGGGAAGGGAGGGGGCGCTTCATCCCTTTTCACCCGCCTGTAGATAACCGCCCGCCCCTTGGAGCTAGGCCACCCACTTTACTACCCAGCCCCAGTTCGGCGCAGCTCGGCGCAGCGCGGGCCGGATTGGTCTGGCTGGCTGGTGCCGGCGCTGCTGCTCCCGGCTGCTCCCGGCTGCCCCTGCTCGCATCGCGTACAGTCGAACTCCATTATTTGTCCACTCCACCGGGAGGAGATGCGGACAAATAGTGGACAGCGCTGACCTGCCCGGACCCGGCGCCGCTGGCCCCCGGCGGGAGCATTGCGGAGCCTAATCCGCCCGGGCGGGAGGAAATTTTAACGACCCATTTGCACTCAAATTTTTGACATTTTATTCGGCTTGTTTTTAAGTCCTCTACGCATTGAGCTGAACAGATTTTCATAAATTTGAGTGCAAATTGGTCATTCAGCGGCTCAGGGTCGGCCGGGTCCGGGCAGCCAAGCCCAACCCGGGGCCAAGGTGGTGGGGATGACTGCTTCCCAAATAGCGGTCAGCCAAACCTGGACAAATAATGGAGTTCGACTGTATAGGACGTATAGGAATAGGACCAGCCTGAGAGGGGTGCTTGCTAACTTCGCCATGCGAGTTTCCCCGCGTGATTTTTCTAGTCGCGCCTCAGCACGGGGCCGTCCTGCCCTGTCCGCTGGCGGCAGCGCTTAGGGTAACCCGGCCGTGGAACCGGCGGCTCGGCACTTGTCTCTGCGGGCTGGAGCAGTAGGACCGTGGGGGCCGTGGGGGCCGTGGGGGCCGCGGGGGCCGCGGGGGCCGCGGGCGGGGGCGCCATTTCCTCTAAGAGCACGAAAAGGTAACTGAGCCATTGTCGAGAACTCGAGGAGGGCGTCCATACAGCGGCAGCATCATGGTATAGACGTAGAAGTAGAACTGCAGCCAATCGCCTAGAAGCCTAGCTCCTAGCCTGTCGCCTACTCGTCGACACAGCCCACCATCCCGACCTCATCGCTGTCTTAGTCCAAGTCGTTTTCAATTGCTGCTCGGGGTCCCACCAGCCCTGCCTCGGCCCTGCCTCCCCTAGGCCGTCCATTCTCCCCCAGAGATTGGTTTCGCGACTTCATTTCGACATTTCAAGTTTTGATTGTGATGTCGGTCGTCGGCTGGGGTGGCGGCCGAGATCTGTATTCATAGCCTCCTCGGCTGACTTTGGAGCTGCCAGAGCCGGGCTTACCCTACAAAAGACTGGCGGGCCTCTAAGTCTAGAATTTTAATTGGTGAAACTAGAGTTGTGGTCGAAGAAAACGTTGGGTGTAACTCTGTGAATGGTGACTGGGTTGAGGAGAGGGTGGTACAAGGGAACGTCCACAACCCATGAGGAGTTTTCGGACTCTTTTCATCCTCCCAACAGTCATCATTGGCACGGGCCGCAGTCCTCCCTGACTCCTCGCCCGGGTGGGTTCGAATTCCCACAGGCTGCTCCCTGCCCTACAATAAATGGAAATCAAACTTATGTCAACCATTACGTGGTTTGTGGTCGGCCCCCGGTAAAGCCACGACTCGCCGCGTCCTCCGACAAACTCAGCGTACGGCGAAGTCGTGCGCGGGTTGGACTATCCGAAAAGCGAATCCTGTCACAGGCGCGCTGCCGGCCCGCACTGCCCCCCCCCCCCCCTGCGGTCGTGCTTCGGAGAGGGAGGGGTGACAGCGCCGGGCGGACAGAGGGACAGCGAGGCGCCGACAGAAATATGGACCTATGAACATCGATGTGCTCAAAGGGTTCGCACGGCGTTCCGTCCAACGTCCGTCCGCACTAGAGCCCTCTTCTGAGCGCGTTTCAAATGAGACGGAAAAGAAAAATCCTTTGTGTGCCCACTGTGGTGTGCGGCTGGTGGTGGTGGCAGTGGTGTGGGGGAGGGTGGAAGGGGGAGAGGGAGAGGAGAGAGAGAGAGAGAGAGAGAGAGAGAGAGAGAGAGAGAGAGAGAGAGAGAGCGGAGAATGTTTGTGACCATGTGTGTACAGCTAAGGGCACAAAAGCTCGCTCGCTTGCTCGCGGAGCTCGCCAGTATTTTTAACAGCTGCCATTACCAAACGAGCAGCAACACATACACACACGCACACGAGACCAAAACCACACGCAAGAAAACGCGTGGCATGGGCATAAAGGGTGGCCACATCGCGGCCTGGGCCGTATGGCCGTATAGCGACCACCGGGAAATAATGACAGCAGGCTGACTGACATGTGTTTGGGCGGTCCGTTGTTTAGAAATCGGACGATATGTTGTGGGGGAGTGCGTGTTTCTTTAGCCCTGCAGGGCTGCTGAGGCTGACCGCCGTGGAGGGTAGGCAATCCCGCGGTGCGCAGCCTTCGGGCGGGTGTGTCTATGCAGTGCCTGAAAGGACAAAACAAAACGTCGGGGGAACCCCCTCATATCGGACCAGCAGCCAAAGGGCCTCAGATTGTCTTGATTTACACCCGGGAATAAAACTCCCTCCCAGTCCTGCCTGTGGCCTGTGGGTCTGTCTGTGGCGTGGGCTGGGCTCCGCTGGCGACAGTAGAGCGCTGACGACGTGGAAAGGTTTTTTCAAGGGGGTGGGGCGGAGTGCATTCGCTTCTTTCACTTCTTTCAATACCACGGCACTTCCAGATGCGCACACGAACAAGTGCCTGCTCAATGTGCTCGATTCCTGAATCGTGCCCCTGACATATTCATTTCGTCCGATTTTCCGTACCTTAGCAAGGTAGTGAAGGACCATAGCACAAAGATGCCAAAGAAGAACACGATAAGAAGCAGAGGTAAAGATAAAGAAGGCGGAGAAAAAGAAGATATAGAGGAAAGTAGCCTCCATCCAGTATGTGTGCGGGGAGCATCTGCAGCAAAACAACTCGAGTTATATATGAGTCGGGCGCCTGGCCAGGTACACGGTTCATATATGAGAGGAAGGGGAGGGAGAGTAATTGTGTGCCCGCAGAACGCAGCGCTCCATCGTCAGACTGTTGATTAATGCATCTGGTGGTAAAGTACCCCAACAATGTAGCATCGCGCCACGGAATCGAAAAGTGAATTCGTCATCTGAAATTCATGATGACCCCGCGGTGCGCGCTGTTGGCAGTGTACGCCCACTCTATATGCCGTGCGTGGTGCTACAGTGTCGCCAACTGCTGCCAGCATAACACGGCCTGGCCCCGGGAGCCCGGCAGAGGGTCTGGCCCTTGCTGTCCTGAGGGGAGCTGAGCTGTCAAAACCACGTAGGTCAATAACGACCAGGCCCTCCTCAAATTGGTGGACATGGCTCGGCGGCCTGTGGCAGCCTGTGGCCGCCTTTGTGCTGGTGGGTGCTGGCTGGCTGGTGCGGTGCGGTCACCCTCCCGCTCGGTCCCCGCAGGCAGCCACAGGCTTGGCACACCGGCCTCAATCTACATTGTAATCACCCCTCGCCACCTCCTCGCCACCTTTGCAGCACCACTTACGGCTGTCACGGGATCGAATCCCGGCCGAGGCAGGACAGGCCGTGTGGCGACGCGTTTTTGAAACTGTCAAGGGGAGGGGGTGACACAGCCGCTGAGTGAATTTACATCGCATGTGATCATCGATTTCTCGTATTCCCCCACCGCTCCCCTCCCACTTTAGTCAGAGTCGCAAGGTGTGTCTAGAATGGCAGGGTAGGCGGGCCAGGGAGCGATAAGAAGAGCGATGGGCGTCCCTTGACTGCCGAAGGCCGTATCCACCCCCTTAATTCAGACCCCATCATTTAGCTTCCTTGCCTGCCCACGTCCCCCCGCCTCCGGTCACCCGATACCAACCACACCTCAATCCCACTCGCCTAGGCCCAGGAGTGCAGGACGTTAAAAACCCGGGCCCCCTGTCCCTGCCCAGCCGGGTCTGGGTGATTATGCTCCACAATGCACAGTACAGACTGCCGTATCTCCCTGAGCTAGACCACATGATACAGGCTGTGCTATGCCTGCAATCGCCGCATGAAGTGGGGCGTTGTGCGACATTTCGCGACTGCCACGGGCCATAGGGATGCCGCGACAGAAGTTTTATCGAAGGGTCCTCTCCAGCAGCGGGTATCAATGGGTACCAATCACGAGAAAGCAATCTTTGGAGCCGGTAGTTGAACCCGGGCCTCCCAACTCACTCGTAAAATCTACTTCGAAGTATAATTCTAGAACAAATTCACTCCACTCCAAAGAGGCGCGAGTTAGAACGGAAGATGTTACCGGTTGTATTGCGTCTGTGCGGGTGCGAGATAGATACTCGAATATGGGCTTCTCCATCTCCTTTGCACTCCAGCAATCAATCGGGCGCACCATCTCTCTCCCACTTGGCTAGTCTGTACCAAGCAAACGTTAACTCTTTGTTTTATAACCGTGCAGCGTGGGGCACAGACAGAAGCAGCCACTCCGGACCCGTTCTCATTACCACCCGGGAGGATAAGAAAGAGACAAAGGAAAAGAAGGCGATAGGGTAACCCCATTCGGTTCGTTATCAGTGACATGTGTACTCCAAGGTGTTTTCGTGGACATCAAACGGCCTGTTTGAATATCCAGCAGAGAGCTTAGAAAAAGGTCATTTCTCCCTGCGGATCACGCCTGCCTGACTCCCGGGTGAGTCCACCTCTCTACCCGTTGCTCGTGCGGCCGTGCCGGGCCGTGCCGGGCGCAGGGCCAAGGCGAAGGGAGTGTCCTGACGTCTTTCCCCTGCGCTGCTACTCCGCCCCGCCGCCCCCTCGGCCTTTGCCGCACTTACCCTTGGCATCCGCGACATTTCTCGAGTATAAACTCAACGGCTTTGTGTTTTTGTGGTGAAGTTTAGTTTTTAGTACTGCGGCCATCACGTGCGGAATGCTTCTCTCATCTTGTGCAGCAACACTGTCGTCTTGGGAGGGGGGGGGGGCAACGCTGAGGCACACGCCGAGACACACGCCGGGCACACGCTGGCACACGCCGAGCACACACCGGCAGCACATCGCCGCAGAACAGCCTCATCTGGTCGCACCAACCACCAGACAGAGTTCACCCGAGACACAGCCACAGCGTCAGTGTCAGCTGATGTACCCGGGGCGGCCGGCCGGCCAAAACAAGTGAAACGCCGCTCACCGGCGCACTGACCAACTCTAGCAAGGCATAGCTGGAGGAAAGCCTGCGGCCACGCTCGCCTTATCTCTCAACGTCCACGTGGCTCCCAGCAGCGAACCCCGCAGTGTCCTTGCGTTGCGTTCAACAAAGTTCGACGTGCGTTGTCGGGCCTTTGTTGAGGATAAGGGGAAGACAACGGACTTTGTAGAACGCAAGGACATCTGCCTGTGCAGCGCGGTGCCGGCCTGCCTATGCTCAGGGGCACATCCACTCCACGCCGCACCACACCTACGCTGCTGCACCTGCTACGCAGCAATTTCGAATCGACCCCATAGAGTGTAGGGTAGGCAGAAGGGTAACGGGGTCCAGGAGAGGCTCGCACGGCTATTCATAGCGCGCCACGCCGCGCCACGCCGCGCCACGCCGCGCCACGCCGCGCCACGCCGCGCCACGCCGCGCCACGCCGCGCCACGCCGCGCCACGCCGCGCAGGCCCACACGACGCGAACGCGCGATGCATCCCTCTCTCGGTCTCTTCTCCCTCCCGCTGGTCTTAATTTACGCCCCAACCCCTTCCCATGAATCCCGAAAAACGGGCCGTGCGCTGATAGACAACCGTCGTTCCCACCAACCTACCCCCCCCCCCCCCCCCCCTGCAGCCCCCGCGACCCCCGCGACCCCGCGGCCGGCACGAGAAAAGGAATAAGCATTGCTCTATCAAGACGAGTACCCGTGTGGTGCTTGTGTGCGGTGCGTCTGGTCCAGTCCCTCTTTTTGTCGAATCCAGATCATTATTTCGAGTCCGAGAGGGCTTCTTGCCTCTCGGCTGCGCTGCTTTGCCACTGCAGTGCTCAGGCTTAGTTTAAATGGATGGCCGGCACCACAACAGGGCGGCGGTGCGCGCGGCAGTGAGGGGGATGCGCCTTGACCACGGCGAGCAGCGGCGAGCAGCTAGCTAATACCCTCCAGTTTTACTAGCGGACCTATTTACATACAAAAGGGCAATTACGGTCCGGGCAAGGGTTGGGGGCAGGGTGGGCGAGACGTTGAGGCCGTGACTGCTGCGAGGTGTGTGTGTGTGTGTGTGTGTGTGTGTGTGTGTGTGTGCGTGACTGCCGCGTACAGTAGGTGACTCTATGGAGGAGAAAGGACTCTACTTGCGTTAAAGAAATATGTCAGTCGTGTCCTATAGCTGCTAAACTCTCCTGCATGTGTGTGTGTGTGTGTGTGTGTGTGTGTGTGTGTGTGTGTGTGTGTGTGTGTGTGTGTGTATAGGGTCACAGACTCCGGAAGTGATAATGTTGCCGATTGTGTGTTTGTGTGTGAGAGAGAGAGATAGATACTGCACTCTGCACTAAAGAAATAGGTTGGTGTGACGCATTGCACTCCGTTTGCAGGGGCTCTAAGACAGGTGTTAGAAGAGGCAGAGGGGGCAGGGGTGGTGGAGAGAGAGAGAGAGAGAGAGAGAGAGAGAGAGAGAGAGAGAGAGAGAGAGAATAGAAGGGGGGGGGGGATCACACACTAGCCCACACAGCAGCAGCAGGGTGCCTTTAATCAGGGCTTCCATTCAGGAGAGTCCATACGTGTGTTTTAGAGAGCATCATGGGATGTTCTATGCTGTGATTGCTGGACGGACCACCGGGCTGCTGCTGCTGCTGCTGCTGCTGCTGCTGCTGCTGCTGCTGCTGCTGCTGCTGCTGCTGCTGCTGCTGCTGCTGCTGCTGCCATTTGGATCTGTATAGAGGCCGAAACGAACGCCCACTCTAAACTCCGACAAGCGCAGCAGCAGCAGTAGCAGCGGCGGCAGCGGCGCGCGCATATATGGCAGCAGATTGTCCTTCATCCGGGGCCATTCAATCACTTTAATGAACCCCGTTTCGAACAATTCAATAAATTCCAAAGAGATAGCCATCGATAGTCGTGGCCGCGCGTGATGGGCACGTTTTCATTGGCCGGGATGACGTACGGCCGGGGCTGGGCTGCCGCTGCTGTCGCTGCTGCCGCGCCGGTTTCCGGCCGGGGAACACTACTCGGGTTGTGTCTTCCGAGCATGCGCACTGCAGTGTATCCCGCGGGCTAAGGCGGCCGGCAGCGGGGGCCCCGGTGGCCGCACAGGGGCTCGCGGGGGCCGCGGGGGCCGCGGGGGCCGCGGGGGCCCACGGGGCGGCCGTGCGGCATCTGTCCCAGTTGCGTCTGGCAAGAGCCTTGGCCGCGGTCCACCGGTCCACCCCGCAACCAAGCGGCCCAGCGGCCCACCCCGGCCAACCCGCCCCACCTCACGATTCTCGCATTTTCACCACTTTGAGGTGCGAATGACCGCGCCGGGCCGCGCCGCGCTGCCCAGGCCGGCCTAGGCGACGCCAGTGTCAGGACGTAGTACTGTAGCGCTGGAGCTATATTGCCTAGATAATTGGACGTCCGCCGCCCGTCCGCCTCGCCGATGCTGCCGCAGCGGTAATGGCATTCAAGGCGAGACCAAAACCCGAGTCCACGGCACGTGCGCCACGCAGAGCTGCGGCCGATGCGGCGTGTTGTTTTCGCTAGGGCGCCGATCTGACCATATCCGTTCGATGTCCCTTCCCCACCCCGCCTGCCTATTGTCAGTGGCACAGCGGCACAGCACAGGGCACGGGCTGTACCGAGCCTGACCTTGAGGCCAGCACCCACACACGCGTGGCAAAACTTGACATCCAGAGACCCACCCGAGCGCGCGAACAGGGAGAGGCGGGGGGGGGGGGGGCATGACAACACTTACATGTGTTCGCGTCTAGCAGCAAATCCTCCGCTCCTCAATCAGGAATAGCCAGGTAGTTTATCACTACGAGGCGAGCGGCAGCGGCGGCGGTGGCGGCGGCGGCAGCGACGGGGCTCCGGTGCTGCCGGCAGGCCGCCGCCTCCGCTATGGGCTGTGGCCGGCTGTGGCTGTGCTGCTTAGCGACTACGGAGACGCGACTCGGTGGCATAATTGGTTCCGTTATTGTTGCGCGCCTTGGCGCAGCGAGAAACGAGGAGACGTTCCTTTCCCCTCCACATTCGTTACCCGGTTACCCGGCGAGGGAAGAGAGCAGCAGCAGCAGCAGCAGTTATGCGGGCCTTATTGGACGCTACGGACGCTATGGCCACCCAGGTAGGGTGAGGCGGCTGCATAGCTCTGTGCTGTTGAGCGCGGCGGGAGGCAGGGAGGTGCACGAGCTGGCCGAGCCGGGACTTTCGGGACGTGTTTAGATATTCCGTAACCATGAGGAGCGACGGGGCGCACCGGACCGGACCGAGAACAGAACTCTGCGGCAGCACGGCATGTGTGCGCGCGGTGAGAGGGACCTGGAGGTGCGTAAACTGGAAGGTAAATGTTATGCAGGCGGGCCCCTCTGTGTGTGTGTGCGGCACCGGAAGCAGAGCTGAACAAGTTGTGCCCGGCCTGCTGCGGCCTGCAGGGGCGGGCAGCCCCTCGGCTGGGCCTGGCTGCCCCCCCCCCCCCCGACTAGGCGCCGCCACCGCCTGCGTTTAATGTCTTAAATATTTGACCATTCCAGACCACAAGAGCAGCAAATTTTGTGGGATGGGGCCGTAAAGCAGACTGCAGCGGACGCCCACACGGCGGCCACAGGGCCACGGGGGCCACGGGGGTCACGGGGGCCACGGGGGCTACAGGGCCACGGGGGCCACGGGGGCCACGGGGGCCACGGGGGCCACGGGGGCCACGGGGGCCACAGGGCCACGGGGGCCACGGGAGCTACAGGGCCACGGGGGCCACGGGGGCTACAGGGCCACGGGGGCTACAGGGCCACGGGGGCCACGGGGGCTACAGGGCCACGGGGGCTACAGGGCCACGGGGGCCACAGAGCCACGGGGGCCATGGGGGCCACAGGGCCACGGGGGCCACGGGGGCCACGGGGCCACGGGGGCCACGGGGGCCACGGGGGCCACAGGGCCACGGGGGCCACGGGAGCTACAGGGCCACGGGGGCCACGGGGGCTACAGGGCCACGGGGGCCACGGGGGCTACAGGGCCACGGGGGCCACGGGGGCTACAGGGCCACGGGGGCTACAGGGCCACGGGGGCCACAGAGCCACGGGGGCCATGGGGGCCACAGGGCCACGGGGGCCACGGGGGCCACGGGGCCACGGGGCCACGGGGGCCACGGGGCCACGGGGGCCACGGGGGCCACGGGGGACACGGGGGCCACAGGGCCACGGAGGCCACGGGGGCCACGGGAGCTAGAGGGCCACGGGGGCCACGGGGGCCACGGGGCCACGGGGCCTCGGCGGCGGCCTTGGGCGGGCCACTATATGGGTGGCCTCCGTGCACTCCCGCTCCCGCCGCGCCGGCACGACGGCCCGGGGTCCGTGTGCGCCGCCACACGAAACCTATAGGTGAAAAACTGCCGGCCTGAAAAAAAATAAAATAGGAAACGACCGCGTCGGTCAGCGGCAGCTTGTCAGATCAATGCGGGTGTGGCGGGCAGAAGCGTCACGGGTTCGAATCCCGTTAGCGCCTCCCCGCTTTTCACACCTCGGCCAATTATCGGCGCGCCTCAGTGATTGTGCCGCTACTGTGCTGCACAAGTGCTGCACACCTAGCAGCCGCCCGGCCGCACTGCACAGAGGCTGCTAGCGGCCGGCCGGGCCCCGTGGAGCCGACCGACTCGAGCGGGCACAACAGACGGGACGGAATCCGCGAAAACAATCGCGAGCGCTTTGCCAGCAGCGAAGCGACTTGAGCTGTGTAACGAGTAAACAAACCCGACATGTACACCGGCCCCCTGCCTCCCCCTGCTGCACGTGCCGATCGGGCTCGGACAGGAGTGCGCAGCGCCGGACATCTATACCACCGTGTTCGCCATAGTGGACATTTCCAGCCAAGCCCCAAAACAGAAGTCGATGAACGCTGGAATTTGAGAAAGAAACAACCACAAAACAGGAGTAAAAACCTTGATATCAACCCCTCGTTTTCCGTACCTACTAACTTAGGGGTCGTACCCATACTACGTGACCAAATTAGGAGGGGGGGGGGTGAATCCAAATACTACGCCCTATCTTAAATACATGGGAAGGTTAGGTTATCCACGTCACGGGGAGGGGGGGGGGGGAGGGGTCAAATAGTGGCCTAAAATCGGTCACGTAGTATGGGTACGGTCCCTTAGTAGTTTCATGCAGTTCTGTTAAAATACTAAGGCGCGTTTTTTGTCGCTTTTTTTCGGAACTCGGCAAACACAACAGCGAACGCCGCTATCGCTCCGTTTTCTTTCTTCCGCCTCCTTTACTGCACCGTTTTTCTCCTTCCCGCTGAAACGAACCTTTAACGACCAGCCGCTTTTATGCATGTCGTTTCCGCGCCCTCCGCGAGAAAGTCTCGATCAAAGGGATTATATTGCCCGGCAGAGCCATCATCATAGGAAGGCGGAGAGAAGACCTGACACACTGCCGACAGAAGTGCCGGGGGAGGAGGAGGAGGAGGGGGCGGGCATTTGGAAAGAATCAAATGACCTTCTGCTATTACTGGGCGTAACCAGCCATCCGCGTTACAGCGTGTTTTACAGCTGCAGGCTTACACACACAGCCAGAGTCAGGTGTGTTAGCTGACGTGAGCTCCATGGGCCTCACTCAACAACACGGGAAGAAAAATGATCAAGACATCTGCGAGAACAGAACGCGGGTAAACTAAGGTTTAGAATTTGGAGGATTTGATTTTGCAGATAATATGATACGACCTTTGATTCCAAGATTTGTTCTTCTGCTTTGTTTGTCTCTCGGAAGTACCCTGTTGACAGAGAGGCTCAACGCGACTTGAAGACCCTCTGCAGACCATCCCGCTGCTTCTTGGCAGCGACGACGCGAGAGGTGCGCCAATCACAGGCGACAACCACCACGCATGCGACGCGCCGCCTCGGATCGGAGGAAGCGCACAGCAGCGCGCGAAAATATTTGCGCGCCAACGGGACTGAAATTGGGCGCGCTCGCTTTATTTCGAGCGGGGGAATAGGGGATTCGGAAGGGGGTTGGGGGCCGAGGGGGTACCTGGTTCGCGAAACTATAACCGCCCCCTCCCCCTCCTCCGCTGCGCGCTTCGGGGTACATGAGTGCGAGCGAGAGGGGGAAAGTGGGGGAGGGGGGGGGGGATCAGTTTTGTAAATAGAGGGCCTACGGGGAGTAGGGGGAAGTGGCACCGGTACTCTCTGACGCCTCCTGGGCGTCGCCAGAGCAGTTCTGCCGAACTCGGCCGCGAGATACGTGAGTGAGTCCGCTGCCGCCACTTCCTGGTGGCGCTACGAGCCACGCTACGGGCCACACGTCCTCCACGCACTGGGTCACGTGCTATTTGGGGGGACTCGCCAAGGCCGCTCACTCGCCATTCTGCGTGTAGCGTCCATTATTTAAAGTTTTTCGGGATGCCGCGCTGACCGCCAGGCCCCGCCACGCTCCGCCGGCCACGACTTTGTATGTAAACACTGGCGGCTGCTGGCTGCTGTTTTTGTTCATAGCAATACAGAGGATATTCTCAAAATGCTAATCTGACGGTTCCCCGCGGAAAAGAGCAGAACACGAAATATGTCCTGTTTAAATATAGGTGCTCCCAATCGGGTTCGAAAAGGCAACCTGAAGAACAAAAATTCTCAGAGCATCAAGCATTACAACGGGGTGAGAAGCCTCACTCGCCAAGCTCCGCGAAGTACTACTTCTACAAGCAGCGATCGCCTATCGTATGGGTGGCTGATACCCCCAGCGAGAGCTAAGCTTTGTGTTTTTTTAGGGTGGCTGGACTGGTGTACGTGTTCGAGCTGCCTCTCCCAGGAGACATCAGGATGCAGTCCGTGTATCCGCGCGAGATTGTTTTTGCAGGAAGTGGATGATGTCTAGTCCGTGCTTCTTGTGCGGCATCGTGTGTCGCATGATGCAACGTCGCGCACTAGAAGCGTCAGGTTCGAGCCGAGCGGAGCCGAGCTGAGCCGAGCCGAGGCGAGAGCCGAGGCCGGGCACGAAAATATTGTCGTGAACGCGGGCGACCTCCAAAATCAATGCGGGGCCTCTGCTGGCGGGGCCTGGTCTGGCCGGGCTGCGGACGGCCCGCTCCATAGATAGCCCAGCCCAGCCCAGCCCAGCCCGTCCCATTTGCCTGTCGCTGCGGCCGCCGCATCGTCCTCTCTGAAAATCGTCGCCGCCGAGGATGATAATAATCGTAAAGGATGAGCAGTCACGTCACGAAGCCAAGTCTGGCGTGAATCCTTTTGGCTCGGGCCTAGCTGCTGCTGGCTCTTGTCAGGTCGGCTAGAGGCTGGGGAGTGGCTGGGGGAGGCGATTAGGACCTGTCAGCTCACAACAAACAGCATGCCTCGCAGCATTACACTACTTTCTGTCGCGCACTGCTGCTACGGCTCGAGCCATCGCGTTCGCGTCGGCGGAGTGCTGTTCCGCCGGTCCAATAACCGGAGCGATACGATTTTATTTTTGGGGGGCTCGAACGCCTGGGGGTGTTAGGGTAGGCCAGCCCGCACGACACGGGTGCGTGCACAAGTCATGACTGCCTACCCAGCAGGCGTCATCAGCACCCGGTCTGGGGATAAATGTCGTGGACGCACTGACTGGATGATCCCATGGGTTTACGTTCTCCCGATTCTCCTCTGCTACTGCCTTCCGGCTTCCGATTCGGCTGTGCCGGCCGCTTAGCGGTGTGCACCGAGCTGAAGGAATGTTATGTAAGTCTGACGTCACGGAACGTGACAAGTCGACCGCGTGCAGTGAATTGGACCCCAGGTCTGAAAATCCAGTGAGCATGGACCGGATCCGCTTACATGTTACCGGATCCGGTAAGTATCACAGCGGATCCACTTACACCACAGCGGATCCAGTAAGCTCCTCACCGGATCCGCTCTTGCTTTACCGGATCCGGAACGGAGCTTATCGGATCCGGTTCGGAGCGGATCCACTTCCCCCATAGTGGATCCAGTTAGCTCCGCACCGGATCCGCTTGTATCTACCGGATCCGGTACTAAGCGGAGCGGATCCGACTGATAGCGGATCAGGTCCATACCCTATCCAAATTGAAGAGCCCATAAAATGAAGAGTTTTAGGAATTTTCAACTGAAATTTTAGATGGGGCAACTACGGCCAAATTCACTAGGCTGGTTTTAATATCAGCGAAATCCCGTTAGATTTTTTGCTATCTCGAGAACGGCTGCAGATAGAGCAAAAATAAACACAGATTTGGAGCAGACTCAATTTGACCACCCCAGGAGTGCTTTGAAGCATGGTGATGCTCCACATGAACCCAGAAAAATCTTCATGAAAGTTAAGCATGTGGATCCAGTTCTGAAGTGGATCCGATTCGATAGCGGATCCGGTTGAAAGGTGCAAATTTCGCGGAGCGGATCTGGTGTGCTAAGTGGATCCGCTATGGAGCGGATCCGCTAACGAAAGTGGATCCTCTTCATAGCGGATCCGCTCAGCAAACCGGATCCGCTCCGCGAAATTTGCACCTTTCAACCGGATTTTCAGACCTAGGACTGACAACAGAACTGAAGAACTGTTGCGCTACCGCGGCCGAAATTTGTGTGTTTTTATTCTAAACGAATCAGCACGCTCCACTGTTTAGCTTTCCACTGTTTAGCTACAACAACTTTTCGGAGGGCGGAGTGCAACCTGTTTTTCTATGTCCGTGTTGTTATTCTGATCTTTGTTTTCCCTCTTTTTTTACGACGGTCTGGTTTCCGGCATCGGTACAAAGTCGTCACACTGTGAGCCACTTCCTTGTGACATGGTCGTGGCCTGGATGTCATGTCATCTGGCCGTAGCATTGGATTGACAACAAAACGGCGCTATACTTCTTCACGACCCGATGGGATCGCTATGGCCTGAGTGCGGGCCGGCGGGAGCTGCGGGGGCTCCCTCTTCAATTTGGGAGATGGCTTCGGAGCCCCCGGGGTGGTACGCAGCGCCGATGCACGCCTGTCGGGCGGGCTGCCTGGGCGTCGGGCGCTGCTTCTGCTGCTGCTGCTGCTGCTGTTGCTGCTGCTGCTGCTGCTGCTGCCGCCGCCGCGGCCCAATGAATTTTTCAAAAAGACGGTTGCAAATTGAGCTAGAAGCGTGAAAATTTTTGCTTTGGACCGCGAAGAGAGTTCACTCTCATCCCGCACGTTTAAACATAGAAAAACAGGTTGCACTCCGCCCTGCGAATATATTCGACATTTTGAACATTTTGGGGCGCGCCTATTTTAAACACGGTCCGGCATTGTGTGTTGTCGTGTTCTTGATCCCCGAGTGCGTAAAATCGTCGGAAAGTGGGGTGTTCTGCTGGCGCTGAGAGGAGGAAGCGGCAGCAACGCGGAAGGGTGGCGGCGGCGGCGGCGGCGAAGGACACACGCAGCAGCGCCTAAAGCTTCACTTCATTTCGCTCGTAACTCTTTTGTCTGGTATTGACTAACAATGCCGCGCTTCCTTACTGGCTCGCGGCCACGTCGATACGGCGCCAGGCATGGCCAAGCACGGTGGAGCGCACAGCGGAGCGCAGTGACAGCGAAGCACGGCAGCACAGCCCAGCACAGCCACACCGTCCAGCTGGCCGCCGCCGCCGCCGCCGCCGCCGCCGCCGCCGCTGCACCGCATCATTTGCATTGAAAGGCGTACAACGCACTGCCGATTGTTTGCAGCGCGGCATTATGGACCCCGGCGCGCCTCCTGCTGGCGCCGCATGCAGGCTGCTGCTGCAGCTCTGCCGTTCGAGTAATCGATCTGCTGCCCTGCCCTACCGTTCGAGTAATCAATCCGGCGAATCGCGGGCCGTGCGTTACGCGCCCCGCACGACAATTATATCGATATACCGAGTATGAGAATATGCGCCGGTGCACACAAACAACGAACGTCGCGGGCTGCACTTGGCAGCGGGCGGGCGCTGGCTAGCGCGCACACCACGCCACCCGATTTGGCACGGCATCACAACAATAATGGTAGTAATTAACTCGTCCGCAAATAACAGAGGCGCGCGCCCTTTCCCCCCCAACTATTCGCACCATTCGACCCGTTCTGTGGATAATCATTACGGCGCGATGCCGAGAGCAGCGAGCAGCCAGCGAGCGGCCGAGAGGCCATCGCCTCACCGAAGCTAAGCTGCACGGCTGCTGCGTGCGGAATCAATTCGTGTCCCACAAGAGAGAGAGAGAGAGAGAGAGAGAGAGAGAGAGAGAGAGAGAGAGAGAGAGAGAGAGAGAGAGAGAGAGAGAGAGAGAGAGAGAGAGAGAGAGAGAGAGAGAGAGAGAGAGAGAGAGAGAGAGAGAGAGAGAGAGAGAGAGAGAGAGAGAGAGAGAGAGCGCGCACGGTGGCAAGTAGTATTGACCGTCAGTGTGGCGTCCGTGTTGCAGACTGGAGGCCTGATAGTGGGGGGCACGTGGGGAGAGGGGGGTGGGGGGCAATGCGGGGAAGAAAAATCTACGCGTCGAGGAAACAACATGCTAATGAAACGACCGCTCCGTAAAAATTAAGAATCATGGGTCAACCTGTTTGCGTCCTGCGCGCCGTACGCCCGTCCGCCCGCCTGCCCGCCTGCCCGCCTGCCCGCCTCCGGCCGCCTCCGGTGGAGCAACGCGGCCGCCCCGTCGACAGTACTACTCCAGGATCTAAATGTACCTCACCTCAGTACAGATCGCCGGATAACGCGAAAGGGTTATTTTCTGACACTCCTCCAAGATTGCCTTTCCCCTTTGCAGATTACCACTTCTCTCTCTTTCTCTTGCTCTCTCTCACTATCTGTCTGTCTCTGTCTGTCTGTCTGTGTGTCTGTCTCTGTCTGTCTGTCTGTCTGTCTGTCTCTCTCTCTCTCTCTCTCTCTCTTTCTCTCTCTTTCTTTCTCTCTTTCTCCCTCTCTCTTTCTCCCTCACTCGTTCCGTTCGGACGAAGCGGCGAGAGGGATTTATCATCCCTTCCTGAAAAGAGGGGAGAAAAATTTCCCCGTGTGGCGAGCAACACACTGACTTCTTATAATACATGGGTCCCCGGTACGGCACGGCAGAAATAAAGCGAAACAGCATCATACTACAGCGAAAGGGAGAAGGGGGAGAGGCGGGGGGATCACAGACACATCGCGTGGTGGACGATATATATCGCTACGGGCTCATGAATACCAACTGCCGCTAACGGTCGCCGGCCCCGCACACAGGGCACTTGTCGCCCTCCCCACCCGGCCGCACCCCCTCCCCCTCCTCCACCGCTCCCCCGCGCCCCGCCACCTGCCCGGGCTGCCCGGCTCTGCCCCTCTGAACAAGCGGTGAAAGGGGGTTGCATGGGCCCCGTGAGACAGCAGCAGAAGCAGCAGCGAGCGCAGGACGTACGAACACCTCCGGTCAGAGGGTCCCCGGCCTGGGCCCCCAGACCCCCGCGGTTGACCGTGTGCTACCAGCGGCAGCGGCAGCGAGAGGTACCCTGCCTGATGGAGCCCCGGCAGCCTCCACCCTCCCCGGCCGCCGCTGCCGCCGCTGCCGCCGCTGCCGCCGCTGCCGCCGCTGCCGCCGCTGCCGCCCTTAGCGGGTGCCGTGCGCTGCTAAGCCGCTCTCAATCACTCCGACACCCCCACACCGCATATCCGCCTTTCTACGATATCGTCACGTGACCTCCAGACCGCCAGCGCCGGGGGTGTACTAGCACGAGGCCAGAAAACCACACGCACCCTCCCAGAGCTGGTATTTGAACCCGTGCCCGAACCCTGTATGTGGAAGGCCCGCGGGCTCGAATAGCGCGGATGTAGAGAGCGTGATTTTCATTGCTGCACGTTGAGCGCCCGCAGCCGCCGTGTGCGAGGGCAGCAGGGCCAGAGATATCGGGTCTGGGTGCGTGTGGAGAGTGGGCCGCGGCGGGGCACCGCTGGCGAGGCAGTAAATAAAGCGCGGGCCGCAGGAATCAACACGACCCCTAACCTGATTTAGGTTTGAGGGGAGGAGGGGGGGGGGGGCGTCCGGGTGCCAAAGCTCGCGTCGTTGGCGGCTCGGCTTTTGGCTCCTCGGCCGACGCATGGAGGACCTTCCACGACGGGATTATATTTCGAGGCGGGAGGGGGCCGCCATTGGTGATATCCAGCGGGGGGCAGGGGCCGGTGGGGTGGGGGTGTAAACAGCACGCACCACCCCCGGCCAGGACAAGGCCAGGGGATGCCCTGCTTCGACGCGATCTGCAAATGGCATTCCGCGATAGGACCATGGCGATGTAGGGCTGTGCCGGGCTGTGGGGGCGGCCGCCATGCCAGCCATGCGGCAGCACGGCACAGAATGGGCGGCGTGGCGCCGGGCCAGGCCGGGTCGGCTGGACGTCCTGCGGCTCTACATGACCGCCGCACTGGACCACTAGACGGCCTAGATACCCCTCGGGGGTAACAAGTCCTCGGTCTTCGACACACAGACGTTGCGGGTAATCCGGAGTGGTCCGAGCTTAATACGGCGGGGTAATCCGAGAAAATCCGGGCAGTCCTGGTAATCCGGGTAATCCGACAGACAACGATTTTGCAAGCCCGCGGACTGTGCGAGTCAGCAGCTGAAAAATTGGGAATCTTTACCCGGTGGGTGTGCTCGTACTCCAGCCCAGGCCCCACGCCCAGGGCAGGGGGTGCATGCCGGGCTGACGACCCGTTGTCTTTGGCCCCTGCTTAGTAAACACATACACGCTTAGCCGATCCGTTCGGCTCGCTAGCCTCGCTATAGGCTCTCTAGTTTGCTAGGCCTGGTCTCCCAGCAGCACGGCAGCAGACCACCGTGTGGAAACGCCCTACGGTAAGACCCGCGCAGCGCGCTAAGACCCCGTATAAATATCTCATGAAAATGTTAATGGCTGCTTTGTGCCCCTCGTGCCGGCCACGCCCCACCCCGCCCCACGCGCGAAACTAAGAATAATTCCTCTTTTCGTCGTCGTTTTATATCAATTTGTGCACGCCTGCTGAGCGCTGCCGAGCGCCGCCGAGTGGTCCTGAGCGGTGCTGAGCGCTACCGAGCGGTGCTGAGCGGTGCTGAGCGGTGCTGAGCGGTGCTGAGCGGTGCTGAGCATGCTGCACCCCTGCGAGCGCCACCGCCGCGTTTCACCAGCCTCACCGTGGTGCAGCGCAGTGCGCAGTGGTCGGCCCCCTGGTCTTTAGGGGTCGGTTCGCTCTCTGCGGGCACTGCGGGGCCGAATATGGGCACAGGCATCGCATTTCGTGCGCTGAAATTATGAAGTTCTGCCCCCGAGAGGTCCGGGCGGGGCTGGGCCGGGGCAGGGCAGGCGCCGCGCCGTCGCCTCTCAGACATATTAGGACATTAGGGGCGCGGTGCGGCGCGGTGCGGCGCGGGGAGAGGTGGGGGAAATAAGGCCGAGCGATAATTTTGGGAATCGCTGCCGTCGCGCCAACAGCGGCAGCCCGCAGTCAGCCAGCCGCGCGATATAGCGGGCAGCGGGGGCAGCGGGGGCAGCGGGGGTGTGCTGCGAAGGGGTGGCGCTAATGTGGAGGCCCCGGCCGCCCAGCCCGGCCCAGTCCGGCCCATGGCCGCCGGACCGGACGAGCCGCGGTGAGTCGCACTCGCATTATTGGCCTCGTTGCTGACCGCAAACGGCCTGCACTGCGGACAGGGCGCGCCGTCGACACGCCCTGCCCTCCAGGGGCCGTGATCCGTGATTTGTGCGCGTCCCCCGCACAGTGAGGCTAACCTGGCCATGCGAGGAAATGGGAAGCACGTGTGCTGTTGTCGAGCTCACCGTGAATTTCCTTGACGATAAACTTATTCGCGGTGATAAAGTTCACGACTATCATCGTTAAACGCGCTTGCGATTGTATGATCGCAAAGTTGTTTGCGAAAGGCTTGCTACAAGATAATAACATTTTAGAAATTGTCAGATTGCTGAAGAAAAAATTTGTGGAACAGTCGTCTGGCAGTGTGTTGTGTGGCTCCTCTTCCCTCCCGACCTGCGGGCTGCAGCTCTGCAGGGCAAGCACACACACACACACACACACACACACACACACACACACACACACACACACACACACACACACACGCAGCCTGCAGGCGAAGGTGGCCCATGCCCTGCCCTGCTCGGCCCCGGACCAGACTGGACCAGCCGGTTCAGTGAATCCTAAACACACTCACTGACAAACAAACAAATAAATCGGCCGGGCAGCGGAACACAAACTGCTCCTTTTCATTTTTTTTTCTTCTAAAATTAGCGTCCGGCGAGAAGGGGACAGGACGGGAGAAAGAGCCGGGAGGTGGGGGGGGGGGGGGGGGGGGGGGTCGGTGCGGGTGAGGGGGGAGGCGCCCAGAGTGACACAGTAAAGGCCTGCTCCGGGAAACAGAGAGAGAGAAAAGGGTGGGAAAAGCAAGTGCAGATACAAAGCCTTTTGCATGAGAGTATAGTTCCGTCTTCATTTCCATCCCGCGTGCATTATGGGATTACCCATTCATCCTCCACGCGTTTCCAGCGGGGCCGCGCGCGTGCGCGTGTGTAGTAATGTGTGGTGCGCGTGTCCAGTGTGTGTGGTGCGCCCGTAAATTTCCCAGGCGGACAGAAAATGAGCGGCGCATGTTCCGCTTCGGCCGGCTGACTTTATCAGCGAACGACCCTCATTAATCCCTTATCAAACGTTTTTCTCTGCCAACATATTTTTTAAACTCTCTTTTTTTTCCCGCGTGCACTAATAAAAGTTTTCTAGCCGCCCTGTGCAGTTGGTGCAGTCACCCTAGACAAAGATTTTGCAGGCGTTCTTCTCATAAGTTCAATTTAATGGGGGGCTGTTGTAGTTTGCAAATTCTAGCAAGGAACGCTACAGTTTCCCTGGTGAAAGAGTCAAATCAGCTGGTATTCCCTGGATTCGGACTGATACACAGTTGAACTCGAAACTAACCGTGAAAGCAGCAAACACCACCGTGCAGTGGCATCCCAGGGAGTGAGCTGAGAGGGGGGGAGGGAGAGAGAGGGAGAGAGAGAGGGAGAGAGAGAGAGAGAGAGAGAGAGAGAGAGAGAGAGAGAGAGAGAGAGAGAGAGAGAGAGAGAGAGAGAGAGATATGGGGGGGGGGGGCCCTGGGGGCTAACTGTCGTAAGCTGAATTTTCATGGGCCACGGCGCCCAAAATGCATTTTTCATTCCCCCAACCGGACCGGACCGGGCTGCAGCAGACGCAGCAGGCGGAACCCGGACAAAGTTACCTCAAGCACCGGACGGCCAGGGCCACGGGCCACGGGCCACGGGCCACGGGCCTGAGGCAGGGCCTAGCCAGAGGGACGAGACAGGACGAGCTCCTCTTTTTCACACCTGCGTCGCCCCTCTCGTTTCGTTACGTCTGGCGTCCGGCACAGCTCTCGTCGTGCCGCTCAAGGAGGACAATTTCTTGGAGACAAAAACGAAATGGAAGCCACCCGGTCTGCACTCTCGCGCTTACGTAGACTTCTCCAAGTCTTCACAGTCCGGGAGCTTGCATCGGGCTAACGAAGCCCTTTCCCCGTTCACCGGCCGGCTCCGTCGAATAGCAGTTTGTTGTCCCTCGCATGTTTCTGACACCGGGAATTAATTTATTTCAGCGTCGCCGCGCTGCCGTCGCCGAGGGGCCGTGGGTTCGAACGCCCCACCTCCTCCGGGCTCCGCATAAGCGCACTCAGCCAACTATAAAAGTCGTTTTCCCCCTTTTATAGGTTGACACCGACCAGTTTGGAGCGCATAATCGAGTTGGCCCCCTTGAGAGGAGCTGTCTGGGACACTGTCTGGACGTCGGCGGCTGCAGCCGATGCCGCTGTCCGTTCCCCGATTTTATTGGCTAGACCACGTGAGCGACGCGACGTCCTTCTGGGACAGCAAGGTGCTAGTCGTGGCCGACTAGACGCCCACCAACTACCGTCAGAGAGACTATGATCCGAGCCGGTGAGCGAGGACAGCCGGCCTAGCACGGGCCGCGCCGGGCCACCGGGCTCGCAGGCCGTGTGACACTGCCATCCCGGCCCATCACGTGTGTCTGAAGCTGCACCGCTGCACCGCTGCACCGCTGCACCGCTGCACCGCTGCACCGCTGCACCGCTGCACCGCTGCACCGCTGCACCGCTGCACCGCTGCACCGCTGCACCGCTGCACCGCTGCACCGCCGCACCGCCGCACCGCTGCACCGCTGCACCGCTGCACCGCTGTCGCTAAGCAGCCGCTACACTCTGAGCACCGCGCCCCGCATTCTGCTCATTTTATACAGTGAGTAGGTGATTGATTGTCTCGGCTGACTGATGGCCGTCTCGGCGTGTTTGCCCGGCCACACCTCCCCGATACACGATACCAACTTAATGATACCCTGAGTACCACTTTGTGGAAATGGGAATGAGCTAGCTCTTGGTTTATTACCAGCCGTTGAGGCACATTTACTCGTGTAACATACACTAAAAACGACTGTATATTTTCGCAAAGTGAAACGTCCCTGAAGCCGCGCGCGCAGTCCAATATTTGTCCACACAAATAGGCCACGACGCACGACGCGCTTCCCTTTACACCTTCCTGCTTTCCTGTGTTTCTTTACAATTCGCCCCATGCCTTTCCCCGGCGCGCTCAGAATACGCCATGGAAAGTGTATGTGTGTGTGTGTGTGTGTGTGTTCAGTGTGAAAAGTTGACGCCGGCTGTGCAAAACTACTTTATGTACCTCTTTGCTGCCTGCGGCGCGTCACTGCGTCACTTCCGAGACGCTACCTGAGGCGGCTCCGGCCCCAGGTCCTGAGGTGCTCGGTAGCCGTACGTTAGCACGGCAGCACGCCCCGGTAGCCCGGCGGGGGCTCCTCTAAGTGCAGAACGGTGTTCCGTGCCGCCGTGCGCCGCTGTGTGCCACCCGGAGGCGAGCCAAGCCCGGAGCCCAGCCCGGAGCCATGCCCGGAGCCATGCCCGGAGCCAACGCTTGCTCGGGGACAGGGCGCCTCTCAAAACGCAGATTTCCGTGCAGCCGGTGTAGCCGCGCGCCTGAGTGCCCGCGGTAAGTTAGCATCTCGGCTGACTTTCATTGCCGGAGTGCATCGCTCCGGGGAGGAAGGCCTCTTGTGTGGGGTCACAAAGGGCAACGAGGTGAAAGGGATGGGGTGGAGAGAGAGAGAGAGAGAGAGAGAGAGAGAGAGAGAGAGAGAGAGAGAGAGAGAGAGAGAGAGGGGGGGGGGGGTAGACAGACGGACAGACAGGGAGACAGAGGTTTTGCTGAAGCCTTTCCGCCTCCGGGCATTCGAACCCGCATCTCTATGTACTCGACTTTCCGGTACCAAAACGTTCCACGACATCCCCCCCATGTCTCGCCGAAGTGCAATACACACTCTCTTCGTGTCTCTAAAAATCGTGAATAAATGCATGTGCAGACGAGAGAGTGAGAGAGAGAGAGAGAGAGAGAGAGAGAGAGAGAGAGAGAGAGAGAGAGAGAGAGAGAGAGAGAGAGAGAGAGAGAGAGAGAGAGAGAGAGTTTTGATAATGGGCGGAAGGCTTTTAGTCCGAGGACCAGCTGGCTGTGAGGTGGTCGCGCAGCAGGTGCAGCGCGGCTCGGCGCACCGCCATCCAAAACGCACCAAAGTACCTGTCCCTTGCTTGTTCTCACGCTCCATTTCACAGAGCGCCGCGTTTTGAGGCGCCGCGTGGCGCCGGCAGCCGGCGGCGTCGCGTCGCCCAGCGCGCCCCGTCCCGTCGCCCGCATCCGCCGCGCCGCCGCGCCCCGCCTTGTAGCAGCGCCGACGTGCTGGGAATCACTCAGCGGACTGAAACACAAACTCACCCGCTTGCTGCCCGGCGCTGCCCGGCCCACCTCTGGGCCGCCGCCCCGCCGCCCGCGGTGTCCAGGAAGTCACGACGTCATGATGGTGCGAGGCGGTGCCGCGGGGATGTTTACCTCTCCGATTGCATTACAATGCGGCCCGACCCGACGCCGTCCATTCAGCGCACATCCGAATCTCCTTCCCGCAGTAGAACCGCGGACAGCGTCGTCGACAAACGTACCCGGCGCGCCTGCAAGTGTCGGGGTAGGCAAGCCCGCGCGACACGCGTGCATGCAGTGCTTGGGATTGCCTACCCAACGGGCGCCATGAGCGCGCTCTGAGACTGGCCGGTGACATGATCCAGGACGTACTTCACGGACAGTCCCTTTGGGCTTTCTTCATGTTTTTCGCCTACTCGGCCCTCTGCAACACTGTGCCCAGACCCGATAACGAGACCTGAGGGGCGCTAATAAACAGTCCGCATGCCGGCAGGGCAACAACATCTGTAGGGAAACACGGGACTATCGAGTGGAGCGCAGCGTAGGCCTCGGAGCGATACGATGGCGGAGGTGGTGGTGGTGGTGCAGATGGCCAGGCGCGGATCCAGAGGCGGCTCTAGGGGGGTGTACCGCTTTCTGCCTGTCTTTCAGGCGGTTTTTACGCGAATTGCCTATTGCCTACCTTCCGGCGCTCTTCGGAGGAGAGGAAGGAGTCCTAGGGGGGGGGGGGAATCGTCCCGTCGCCCCCCCCCCCTGGATCCGCGCCTGCAGATGGCGCCCGGAGGAGAGCGGAGGAGAGCGAAGGAGACTAGAGGAGACCGGAGGATAGGCTCGTCCTTGCCGTTGTTAATACTGCCGCGACGACGGGGGGGACAGTTTTCGGGGGTGATAAGAAGCCAGATCTGGCCGGCATCCAGAACGCTGCCGGTGCCGGCATACCACGCGAGCCCGCACGACGCGGGCCCCTTATTCCACCCCTCCCTCCCTCCCTCCCTCCCTCCCTCCCTCCCTCCCTCCCTCCCTCCCTCCCTCCCTCCCTCCCTCCTCCGCCGCCGCCTCGAACCTCTCATCTTCACAATGACTTCCAGTGGCTCCGGCAGGCGCCACCCCCTGCAACGCGCTGTCCCTACCTTGTCATCAACAATCATGGCTGTGAGTGCCAAAGCGTTGCTGACGGCCCAGTGCGGGCAGCGGCAGCGCAGCCCTGGGCCAAGGCCCCGGCAGCTCTCCAGCAGCGCGCAGACATAGCGAGCAGTAAGCCCCCACCAGTTCCGGGGGTGTTTGCTGGGGGCTGAGACGTGCCACGGAACAACAACAACAACAACATGGATATGACGTGCTCCCCTCATGAGATTTTGTGCGCTCGTCATTCCAGGGGACGATCTGCCTGTACGACAGCACACCACAACGCGCAACACACAATCATTTCTCTCTTTTGGACGAGGCCGCTGCCCCGCCCTGCGCTCTGACTTCCTGCCCCAGGACATCCATCTCGTCACATAGACGGGTTCGTGGTTCGCGTACCCAATCACACAGTATTCATGGGGCCGCCGCGGCCGCGAGACCAGTGGCCGACCGCGGCCTGCGAGCACAACCACTCGTCACGGCTGACTCCTGGCCCGGAGGCCCGGAGGTCTAGAGGCCCGGAGGCCTAGAGGCCTGGAGGCCCGGAGGCCTACAGGCCCGGGGGCCCGGCAGCCTCATGTCCGACGCCCGTCAATTCTCGCCTGCATAATCGTCGCCCTCCTCGGGCTGCCAGGGCCTCGGCCACGGCGGACCACAAACTCGTTGTTCATCCTCATTTTTATTCAACGTGAAAATCGCTTTCTTGTTGGACGCGCCCGCCGCCGCCCGCCGCCGCCCGCCGCCGCCGTCAGGACACAAGGCTGAAAATGCGCTCCCCTCGCTGCCAGACGGCGCCTCGCCGTGGCACCCCCCGAGGGGCCGCCGGGGCCGCACCTTTCACTCCGTATAAAATATGGAGACACGGAATTGACGTCGGAACCGGAAAAGCCACGACACCCGGACATGTCGGCTGTGGCGGCGCTGCGCGCGTTAGCCGCAAGCACTCGGATCGAATCCCGCTGCCGATTGCCTCCCCTCCCCTCGCCTCCACTCCCCTCTCCTCCCCTCCCCTCCGGCTGCCCCCGCATCCGGGTCCGGGTCCTGGTCCCCTCCCCCGACAGAGTTCTCCTCTTCGGGATTTGATTCCCCGGGGAGGTGTATCGTGTTGTGACGTTAGCTTTGACGGGGAAGGCTCCTCCCTCCTAGAGCACCCCACCGCCCCTGCCTCCCAGCTGAAAACCCGCGTGCGCTGCAGCAGAGACGCGAATTTCGGCAGCCGCTCTATGTCGGCTATAAAACCTCTTTGGGCGAGCCCCGCTGCGCGCGGCCTCTGAGGCGCGGTTTATTTTGCACGAGCTGAAGGACAAACAGCCTCAAGTGGTCCATCATGATTACCAGCCTGGAGCAGCCTCCGGCTTTCTCATCAGCGCGACGGGCCTCCTTATGACTGCGTCCTGGGGGGGCTCCCGCCGGGGCTCGGGGAGGGATGGGGTTGCGGCAGGGATGAATGGGCCGGACGGGGTGGGGCCCCGGTGCCCAGAGCAGCCCGGAGGAGCCTGGAGCAGCCCGGAGGAGCCTGAAGCAGCCTGGAGCAGCCTGGAGCAGCCCGGAGGAGCCTGGAGCAGCCCGGAGGAGCCTGAAGCAGCCTGGAGCAGCCTGGAGCAGGAGGAAGACGGAATGAAGACCGGCAGCAAGATGGAGCTTGCGCACTGGGAATGAAATGAATGTCATGATCATCACCCGAATTTTGGGTGACAAGGGACTTGGATGGGCTGATTCGAGAACTGGACATTAGATTTCAAATTTGAGACCGAAATGGGTTCAGTTTGGGGCCAGAATACCAAAAAGGATGCCGCGTGACGTTTCCTGATAGGGAATGAGGAAGCCAGTGACAAAACTCGTGTCTGCTGCCGCATTTTCCGGCAGAAAAAGTTCTGCGATTCTCCTTTTTACTCGTTCATTGCTTCCTCCGACTATGACGTAGAAGCAAAAAAGAACGAGTATTGCGCTCGCCCTGTCAGTTAAGACCCCGATTCCTCTCGAAAACTGCATAACGGAGGGATTCTGTTTTGGGGGCGTTTTAGTTGGGCGTTGATCCAGTTTCAAAAATTACATATTAGATTTCTGAAAAACAAAAAACAAAAAAACTCGTTTCTAGAGATCGCAGATAGGTGGAAGTTTGTCTTGGGACCATCCGTCGCCCGCAGTCAACAATCACTTTTCGCGTACTCTGCAGGGCTCGCGGAGTAATAGATCAGTGGCTAAGTCCAGTTAAGATGCGAGAAAAAGATAGATTTTTTTTAAATCACAAATACTGATTGTGCAGAAATTGTTCGTAAATATGAGAACCAAAAACTTTTAATTATGAAAATCTCGAAAAACCTTATTTTCCCTCAATACTCAAAGAACGAGTCTGTCCTAGGACGCTAGGACGCATGCCTGTCTTGTTGGAATCCTGGTCTAACTCGGGCTGCAAGACTTGAATGAAAGGTCAAGAAGTTTTTGAAACAGGGAGTTTTTTATCTCTCAGAACTATGTTCGATGATCTGGACTCTTCCAGTGTCAGTGCGGGGAGGGTGGAGGGTTGGTGTGCTGGAAGTTGCCGAAAGAGATCGGCCGACGGTAGGAATGGCAGTGGGAGCGGGAGGGAGGAAGGGGGCCCTTCGGGGGCTCCGCGGCGGCCCCGGCCAGGCCCGGCCCAGCAGCGGTGACTGCGGCGTCGGCTTTGGCAGCGCCCCGGACCAGCTAGCGGCCTTTGCGGCTCGAGAGCCCAGATGGAGGAGGCCTCCGAGTACAGTTGGGACGCTTCCTCTGCTGAAATGCATGCAAATCATGCCCCTATTCACCTCGTCCTTGACGAGAGAGGGACCCTGGTGGGGCGTGGGCTGTCATCGCGATCCCTTTGCTGGTGTTCTGAGTGTCCTGGTGGCGCCTGGCCGGGAGCCGAGACACGACGGAGAGCCGCAGAGACGGCCAAAAACATCTCGAATTGTGCGGCCAGATGAGGGCGAAGGGGGCTTCAGTACTCACGACAGGGTACCACTTGGGGGCGGCCGCGGGAGGAGTGTGTACAAGAGAAATGAACAAGAGCAAAAAGTGAGGGCCGGGTAGGGCCGAGGAAAAGCCCGCACCTGGGTGCATGACGGTGAAGGCAGCACGGAGCGAAGAACATAGGGCGAAGGCGAGGCAGGTCAAGGAAGGGAGGGGGAGGGGGGAGGGGGGAGGGGGGGGGGCAGGGCGGGACGGTACCCGCCGGTACCCCCGCCCCGCCCCGCCCCGCCACGCCACGCCACGACGCTGGCAGCCCGGCCGGCCGGCTACCGGGCTACGCACCATCACCTCACCCCTCTCCACCCTCCCCCGTCTCCTCAGAGCCGGTCCGGTCCAGCCCGGGAGGCTCTTGGTGTCCATGGCCTGCACTGTACACGCCCATGTAGTCCGGTACCCGCCAAGCCCGGCCTAGCGTACGATAGGGGACGGCACGCGACGGTCGCCCTCCCTCTCTCGTCCTCCTGTCGTCTCCTCCCCCCCCTCCCCCCCTCTCTCTCTCCCTCTCAATCTCTCCTCTCTCTCTCTCCTCTCCTCTCCCGCCGTTCGTGTCGCCTCGCTTCATCGCTCTCCGTGCGCGGCACAGCTTTCCCTCCAGGCCCCGGCCCGGCAGGCCCCGGCAGGCCGGCCGCGTCGCGGACCATTCCAGTTGAGGGGACCGTAGGACCGTACCGCGTCGCCTGTTGTCCAGGCCGGACCGGGCAGGGAGGGCCCCCGGCCCCCGGCCTTCGGCCCCCGGCCCCCGGCCCCCGGCCCCCGGCCCCCAGCCCCCGGCCCCCGGCCCCCGGCCCCCGGCCCCCGGCCCCCAGCCCCCGGCGGCGGGGGCAGGCCGCGGGCCGCTGGCGGCCGTCGAAGCCCCGCATCTCGTCTAGGCGGGCACGGCCTCATGTCAAACACGCTGCTGCGAGTCTTCTCCGTCCGACTGCCTGCTAGGCAGCTCTAGGTCCCAATTGTTCACACCACCCACCGTAGCGCAAGCGGCTGCGGCGTCGCCACTGGTCTGTCTCGGATGGATAGGGCGGCACGGGTTGGATACCCGCTCGTTTCATTTTACTTTTCCGACAAAAATTGCTTTACCTGCTCTCGGGGGGTGCCTCTAAAATTAGGCAACCCGACCTTCTCTGGCCGTTCGAAAGCACAGCACTAAGTCAACACCCTCTGCCCCGGACCGGACGGTCCGAGTCGTCAACCTGCCAAAGTGATGCTGCCGGACGCGGACGGGGCCGGGCCCGACAACGCCAAAACTTCCAGCCGTCACCGCCAGAGGGCAGCGGCACGGAGGGGGAATCGAACCTCCACCTCTCTCGCCTCTCGCCGGTCTCTGCCGTGCTGTGCTTTGACGTCGTCGTCAGCCCTGCAGCCCGTTATTATTTCTCCGGCCGGAGTGCTTTGTTCGGCAAACGAGGCAAATGACCGGTTCGGCTGAGCGGCCGTCCGCCCATAGCGCAGCCAGCGCAGCCAGCGCAGCCCTCTGTGGCGCAGCCCGGCGCAGCGCCTCCTGGCCGTGCAATCATCAGTACCATCGTCAACACCAACGCCAATCTGCATCACCGGCACGGACCATAACCCTCACGAACGTCCGGGCCCCGTTCCACACGAATACACACACACACACACACACACACACACACACAAACGCACACAACACACACACAGGGGCTCGGGTGGGGGACAGGTACGACCAGTATACCAGTACCAACCAACCACCCTCACTTCGCAGCCAACTCGACAGCACAGATAGAAGGCAAAGGGGGCAGGGGGGAGAGTGAGTTTGTGAGTGTATGAGAGAGAGATTGAGAGAGAGAGAGAGAGAGAGAGAGAGAGAGAGAGAGAGGGCGTGGCGTGATGTTCCCTGCAGACGTGAGGCGAGGACTGGAGAAACAGGTTTGAGATGACACAAGCAATAAAAAGGTGAAGAAAAGCGTACTTCTGTCCCTGTGTGTGTGTGTGTGTGTGTGTGTGTGTGTGTGTGTGCGGCGAGTGCAGCAGGCTAGCAGGCTGTGGGCATGGCTTGGGCCCGTCCGTTAATTACGTCCGCAACTTTTTCGGTTTGATTTGAGACGTGGGCGGCGTGCACCAAACCGCCTCCGGTCCTCCGGTCCTCCGGTCCTCCTCCGGTCCTCCGGTACTCCGGTCCTCCGGTCCTCCGGTCCTCCGGTCCTCTGCTCCTCCGGTCCCCCAGCATTGCCCAGGCCCTCGGCCTCCGCTGGTCCACCCTACTGGTCCACCCCCTCCGCAGCGTTACAAACAACTTTTGCTCGTAAAAAGGGTTTTGAGAAGGAAGACGGAGGGAAGGAGCAGAGCGGCGGCAGCGAGATGAAAACAGAGAGAGCTCGAGGAGCGCAGCGGCAGCGGGACCCATAAGAATACAGAGTTGATAGGAATACTGGCTGTGCCCGGCTGTGTCCGCAGGCTCCACGGGAGATAGGCCCTTAACTCAAGCACTGGACCAGCAGGCAGGCACCCAGGGCTGCCACGGGGCTGCCACGGGGCTGCCACGGGGCTGCCATGGGGCTGACGTACGGCTGCCATGGGGTTACCATGGTGCTGCCATGGTGTGCCATGGGGCTGCTATGGGGCTGCCATGGGGCTGCCGCTGCCATGGGGCTGACATGGTGATGCCATGGGGCTGACGTGCGGCTGCCCGGGGCCCCGTTGTGGCGCCCCGATCAGACGATGGCGATATATACTGTCGTCGGCTACCACCACCACCACCACCAAAACCACCACCACTACCACCACTACCACCACTACCACTACCACTACCACTACCACCACCACCACCACCACCTCTCTCCCGTCTAGGCTTCATCAAACCGCGTGCCAGACCATGGAGAAAACCAACCGATCCCTAGGAGGTGCGCGGGTAGCAGCCACCGCCAGCCGCCAACCACGGGGCGCCGCCGACACCGCTGCCACCGCCTCCACCGACGCCGGGGTCGTCGGTCCAGACGATCTTTCACGCGCGGTTCGCTCCATTTGCCACAAATTGGCTGCCTGATGAGGGCAGAAGACAATTCCCGCAATGCAGCCGACGCACACGGCGCCCACAGCACCCACAGCGCCCACAGCGCCTACAGCGCCGACAGCGCCCACAGCGCCTACAGCGCCCACATCGCCCACATCGCCCACAGTGCCCACAGCGCCTACAGCGCCCACAGCGCCTACAGCGCCTACAGCGCCCACATCGCCCACAGCGCCTACAGCGCCTACAGCGCCTACAGCGCCCACATCGCCCACAGCGCCTACAGCGCCTACAGCGCCCACATCGCCCACAGCGCCTACAGCGCCCACAGCGCCCACAGCGCCCACAGCGCCCACATCGCCCACAGCGCCCACAGCGCCCACAGCACCCACAGCGCCCACATACAGCGCCCACAGCACCCACAGCGCCTACAGCGCCTACAGCGCCTACAGCGCCCACAGCGCCCACAGCGCCCACATCGCCCACAGCGCCCACAGCGCCCACAGCGCCCACAGCGCCCACAGCGCCTACAGCGCCCACAGCACCCACAGCGCCTACAGCGCCTACAGCGCCTACAGCGCCCACATCGCCCACAGCGCCTACAGCGCCTACAGCGCCGACAGCGCCCACAGCGCCTACAGCGCCCACAGCGCCTACAGCGCCCACATCGCCCACAGCACCCACAGCGCCCACAGCGCCTACAGCGCCGACAGCGCCCACAGCGCCTACAGCGCCCACATCGCCCACATCGCCCACAGTGCCCACAGCGCCTACAGCGCCCACAGCGCCCACCGGAATCTCACCGATTCGACGTGGAAAAGGGAGAGGCTTAACGCTGCAGACTCTCCTATCCGCAAAAACAGCTCTAGCCGGCCGGCCCCGCGGCCCCCGCAGCCCCCTTCCTCCCCGCGCTGCTTTTTGGGGCCGCGTGCTGCTGTGTGGAGAAGTAAAGTGACCGACCGGCTGGGCAGCAAAAGTCTCCCCCCGCGCTACGCTGCGCTGCGCTGTACTGCCCGCCCCGCCGCCTCCTTTCCCCCCATTTTATTTTCGCCTTTTATTTATTCTCTGCTCTGCGGGACGGTCCTCGTTTTTGGCCCCCTGGAGATGGACGCTCATAAACAGACAAGTGCAGCAAAAGGGACGGAGAGGCAGAGATGCGGAGAGGTCCGGCCGGCGTACTGCACGTTTGTGTGTGTGTGTGTGTGTTGTGTGTGTGTGTGTGTGTGTGTGTGTGTGTGTGTGTGTGAAGGGTAAGGCGGGGAGCGACCAACAGAAAAGGAAGAAGAGCGGCGACGTCCAAAAAAAGAGGAGAGAGCACGCACACATAGGTCCTGCCGGGTCCTGCCCTCCGTGGCCCACGTCTTCTCTGGCCAGGTAGGCCCGGCGGGCAGCAGGGTTTTTGACGTCCACGGAGCCACTGGGATTACGTGTGAGGGGGCATAAACAAGGGAGACGAGAAGGAGAAGAGAGAGAAAGAGCGAGGGGGAGGGAGAGGGCGAGAGAGAGAGAGAGAGAGAGAGAGAGAGAGAGAGAGAGAGAGAGAGAGAGAGAGAGAGAGAGAGAGAGAGAGAGAGAGAGAGAGAGAGGTGAGGGGGGCGTGATGAGGATCCCCCGTCGTCCCTCCCTCTCCTCCTCCCGACAGGTTTCGGGCGCTGTAACGCGGGCCGTGTTGAGTTAGGCGTCGAGTGCTACGTGTCCTGCCTGACGCTCCGGCTTCACATTTGTACGCCGCCTTGTCAGGGATTTATCAAATCGATAGCCACGCGCCCGCCCCGGGGTCCTGCGGGTCCTGCGGGTCCTGCTGCCAGGCCGGGTCCTGCCCACACTGCACTGCTTACATGTGGCTCCGCCTCTCCACGCGTTGATTGTTCCAATATTAAAGTTCGTCAAGTTGATATCACATGAATCGGAATTAGCAACGTGTGGAGCACATTGAGCAGGGCAAAATCGGTACCAAAAAAGCTGTTCAGCTGAATATTCTGAAGAGATGGGGTTCTGCGTTTTGTACTGTTCCCGTTAACGTTTGCTACACTGCTGTTAATGCACACTATTTCTAAGTGTGATTCATAAATTAAGAGTGCTGAGCTGGAGTGGGAGTAGGAGAGTAGGTCTTCCAAATTCTAGAAAGACACTCACATCTCTGAGCAGGCGCGTACTTAAGGGGGGGCCGATGGGGGCGATGCCCCCCCCCCTTTTGGGTCCCCGAAGGGGACCTTTGACCCCGAATGTAGGCAACCTGTAAAGCTTTTCCCCTGAAGGTAGGTGACACGTAAAGCATCGCCCTCCCCTTTCATCAACCCTAATTACGCCACTGTCTCTGAGTCGCACTCTACACTGCTCTGACGGACGCACGCACAATTTGTAAGTGGAACTGGGTGTGGGTTCGAATCCCGGACCCTGCGGACCCTGCGGACCCTGCGGACCCTGCGGACCCTGCGGACCCTGCGGACCCTGCGGACCCTGCGGACCCTGCGGACCCTGCGGACCCTGCGGACCCTGCGGACCCTGCGGACCCTGCGGACCCTGCGGACCCTGCGGACCCTGCGGACCCTGCGGACCCTGCGGACCCTGCGGACCCTGCGGACCCTGCGGACCCTGCGGACCCTGCGGACCCTGCGGACCCTGCGGACCTTTGTGGACCTGCAGAGCCTGCGGGGCCGGGGCGCGGCCGTTACCCGCATGCGCTGCCTGCCGCCTGCTGCCACCGCCCGGCGATAGGTGCTCAGGAAGAGGCATGGGTATTAATATTGCTGCGTGTACAAGGAAGGGAAGGGAAGGCAATCAGCGGCCGCGCCAGAGCCAAACCCTACGACGCAATAACGCGTGCGTGCGCCTGCCGCCCGGCCACACGGTCCCGGCTAGCCGAGCCGCGGCTGCCGCGGACAGGCCCAGCTGGACGGGCTTCCGCGTGCAAAGTGTGTGCGCTGTGCTGCGCCCCCTGGAGCGGCATAACAGGGCCGACGCGGCTGCGCAGGGCTTCGCAAGGGCTTCGCATTATGACTCTGGTTTTATTATTATCACAACCACCCTCCTGTTTCTCCCCCTCCCCCGCTCTCTCTCTCTCTCTCTCTCTCTCTCTCTCTCTCTCTCTCTCTCTCTCTCTCTCTCTCTCTCTCTCTCTCTCTCTCTCTCTCTCTCTCTCTTCCTCTCCCACACGCATATCGCTCGGCTCCAGTTTGTGTGCTGTTTTTTTTCCTTCGGTCATATGCGCCTTCCTGCCGCCGAGAGGGCGCCCCCGGCATTACCGCGGGGTGGCATGGCGGCGCGCACACTAATGATCCGCCGTACATCAACAGATTTAGGTCCAATAGAGCGAGGGCGGCCGATGGCCGTATCAGGTGATATGTGGCCGAATAATCCCATTCGTCTGGCTCGTAAAATCAGCCGCAAACCCCGCGCAGCGCATAGTGCGGGGCGTGGCGCGGCCCGGCAGACAACTCCCTTGTGTATGGCGGCGCCGGTTTTCATTTCCAGCCGGCGGGCGAAAGGCCAAAGTGCGGCTGCTGTCGTGAAACTGCGCGGCCAGCCGCGAAACGAAGAAAAACTTGGATGCGTGGGCCGTAGTGCAACAACATGAAACTGGATCATGGGGCGTCATTGTGACGCGAGCGCCTGCGGGTGCCAGGGTAGGCCAGCCCGCAAGACACGCGTGCGCGTGACACCCGTGGTTGCCTAACCGGCAGGCGCCAGAGAACACCGCTCTGCTGCTGCGACACGGATTTCAGTCCCTGTCACAGATCGCACCGCGCCGGTACAGAGACCAGAGCGCAGACAAAGGCAGACAATTTCGTTCCCTCTCTCTTTCTCTCGCGGTGATCCCGTTGGGCCGCCTTCTGCAAACGGTAGCGCGGCGACCAACTTGTTTCCGTGCGGAGCCGTGCGGAGCCGTGCGGGGCGCAGCCGCCGGCGGCGTTGGCAGCGTGTGTGCGCTTTGATTGATGCGGCGCCGAGGCGTTCGCCGAGGTGACAGCGACTCTGGAGCCGAAACTTTGGAATGGTCCCGTCAGATGGCTCCGGCTGCCTGCTGGAAAATCTAGACACGAAAAGCGAGAAGGCGCAGCATCATTCCCTTCTGTACACATTTAATAAAATCCTACATAATCATATCAAATTTGTACATATGTAGGTCCTGCCGGATGTCTTGCCGGAGCTGCCATCAGGTGCACCTCTTCGTTGAGGACCTGTCCAATGCACTTCGACCACAATGGAAATCACAGCTTTGTGTTATTGATTCATCCCCCTTATCTGTTTTATCGATTAAGTTTTAATCCTATTATTATTTTCCTCGAAGGAAAGGGGACAAAGGCAGTCCCGTACCACAGCATCTGAAGCGCGCTTTCATTAGCCGAAAGTCTCCCCTCCCTAGCTCCCGGAGGATCCTACCCTTCTCACTCCAGGATTGTTTACCGAGTCCACAGCGACCCCTCATTATTATTCTTTCCTTATGTATTCCGCCCCAGCCTTCTCCTCGTCCTAACCGCCCGAAACTAGTACACTCTTCGCTTCTGCCGTCGGCGGCGAGTTCTGTGCACCAGCTCTCGCCCCTCCAACATGTACCCGTCTGAGTGAAAACTTTTCCTCCGATATCTCTTCTTCTCGCCGTCGTATGTCCCGCTGAGTGTGTCGTGTTGGTTATTTTCATGGCTGACTTCGTCAATTTGATAATCTGGCTGTTCCTTCTGCGTCCCCGCGGTCCGATTCCCTGCTGTTTGTTCCGCTCAGCTGACAACATGGACGTACGCTCCCATTAGGGCGTTTCGTTTTCAGGCTCGCGTGGCAAGGCTTACTGCATGATCTCTCGATGCTGGGAGCAAAAAAAAAGAAGGGGGGGGGGGAGGCTTCAGAAGCTGCGGAATCCGCGGGGGCTTTCCTGCGGTGGAACTCGCATTTCAAAAGTGATGTGTGCCGTCGCGCCCATTCAACTCATCAGCGCTGCCGACATTTCAAAGTCCGAAAGCAATCTCTTTCGCCCTTGCGGAGCAGAAGCCCATCTGCAGAGCGATACCATTCCACCAGAGCAGCCTGCGTGGCCTGGCAACCCTTCCGACCACCCGAATCCCATATTGCTTCCCTCGCACGCTGCCACTGAAAACCCCGGAAAACGCAGCAGATAGAAAAGCGGCCGATGAAGAAGAGCATCTCCAACGAGCGCGGCCAACAGGCTGGGGTGGCAGCTCTGCCGCTCATGTTTTGTTGCTGCTGTTTCGTTTTCCCCGGTGGACACAATCTGATCAGGAGATGAACCAGAGCTGCTACCGGACCGCAGGGCAGGCGCTGCTGAATCTGCGATGATCGCTTTCAATTCAATGGAGGGGATACGGCGTCTGTGTGCGTGTGTGTGAGTGTGTGCGTGCGTGCGTGTGTGTGTGTGTGTGTGTGTGTGCGTGTGCCCCTCCGGCCAAACAGGCAGGTCGGACGGGACTGGGCTGGACCTTTTGTTTTTATACCCGGGGGAGCTTTTCGGCCAGGAGCAGCGTGAGCGGGAGATCTGGCGTCCCGCATCGAGCCGCGCCTGGCAGCGCCCCGCCCCGGGCTCTGAGGATTGCGGTCTGTACGGCGCGCGCCGCGCGGCGAAAAGGCGTTCTCGTACGGCAGGGAATCTAAATAATGAAAGCCACTTCTTTTTGGCACGTGCCCTGAGAAACATAATTGAATGCCAGGCCGCCTTATATCATGGCGCTCGCATCAGGTGGTCTCTGGACTTCTCACCGGCCACCCCCCGGGGGGGTCCTAAGGGTCCTGGTTGTCCTTAGGGTCTTGGGGGTCCTGGTGGTCCTGGTGGTCCTGGGGGTCCTGGTGGTCCTGGGGGTCCTAGGGGTCCGGGGGACCTTGGGGTCCTGCGGGTCCTGGGGGTTCTGGGGGTCCTTGGGGTCCTGGGGGTCCTGGGGGTCCTAGTGGGTCCTTGGGGTCCTTGGGGTCCTGGGGGTCCTGGGGGTCCTAGTGGGTCCTGGGGGTCCTGGTGGTCCTGGGGGTCCTGGTGGGTCCTGGTGGGTCCTGGGGGTCCTGGGGGTCCTAGTGGGTCCTTGGGGTCCTTGGGGTCCTGGGGGTCCTGGGGGTCCTAGTGGGTCCTGGGGGTCCTGGTGGTCCTGGGGGTCCTGGTGGGTCCTGGTGGGTCCTGGGGGTCCTGGCAGCCCCAGCCGTGGCACGGTGGCCTCGCGTCGTGGAGGCGCCGCCGTCCCTCCCCTTCCTACGGTTTATAAAGTAAGGCGACGCTGTAAGATAAACATACCATTCGCCGGGGCGAAAAACTTCCATTTGCTGGCAAAAGTTTTTGGTATATTACACTGGCCAACTATCGCTTTTATGCGGATGGGTGTGATAGGGGCGCTGGGGCGCTGTCCCCGTTCGACGGCGGCTCCGGGCGTTTTGTTTGCCGTGTTGTCGTCATGTCCTATTACCGAGAAGAAAGTTGCGGTCGGGGCGGAGCGGGGCGGAGCATAGGGCTAGGGGTAGTAAAATGAGGGGGAACAAAGGGCTGCTGAAATATCAGAGGAAGCCAGGGGCCCAACGGGGCCCAACGGGGCCCACCGGGACCCAACGGGGCCCACCGGGGCCCACCGGGGCCTACCGGGGCCCACCGGGGCCGACCGGGGCCCACAGGGACCCGTCCTTTCCCCTTTTCAATGAAGTCGGCGTGAGTCGTGGCCGGGGCTGCTCCTACAAAGCGTTCGGCTGCGAGTGTCTGTCCGGGCCAGTCATCGCCGGTGAGTGACGAGTCACCGGTGGAGCGTCGTGGCGTAGCGTGGCGTAGCGTGGCGTAGCGTGGCGTAGCGTGGTGCGCAGTGCGGGAGGGTTAGCAGGGGTTTCTGGAGCTCGCTGGCGCCAAAGTGCTGCAAGATTGATCGACTCGGCGCTGTTGACACGCACAGATTTCCCCCCGTGCATTTAGGCTGGGGAACGCGGGAGGTGGTTGGGGATGGGTGGGTGTGACATGCGAATCGCAGGGGAACACTACACAGCGGACGTCGCCCCCGTCGTAAACCAAAGAGACTCGCTGGAAGCCAAGGCTTTCGGGTGGGGGAAAGAGTGTGGGAGGGGGGGGGGGAATGAGGTACGTGTCAAGAAGAAAACACTCCAAAGGGCGAAGAAATTCCGAACGTCAGGTTGCAAAGAAGAAATTAAAAAAACAATGCACATCCATCATTTTTACTGGGTGCAGATATTAGGAACATTATACCTTTTTTTATATATTTTTTTAGCTGTGTGCGCGGTGACCCAGCACTAACTGGTGAACAACAAACGGGGGCTTAATCAAATAATTGTCATCTTGCGCTCCGCTTCGTCGAGGGGCTGAGGCATGCTGATTGAGTTTGCTGGAGGCGGTACGGGGGGCCGGGGGGGTCTCCTGAAAGGGAATCCACGCCGGACACCCCGCGCCGCTCCCATGGGAGAGCCCTCACAGCGGCGGCACCGCAAGCCAGGTTCCGTCGGAAAACCTTTTCCTGCGCCGCCTCCTTATCCCACCATACGTGCTACGAATCGATTCTTGAAGCGGGACAGATAACTGTTGCCAAAAATGTTGCCAAGATTATATTTCATCCACCCCAACTCGGTCTCTCGCTACATGCACTTCAGATGACGCGCCGAAAACAACACCATAGTACGTCCGTAGGAAGTGGCCCACGGAGGTGTGCCGACGGAGCGGCCAAGTGGCCTACCGCGGCCTGCCATGGCCTGCCAAGTGGACTCGGCGGAGGCGCGAATGGTTATGGTGATGGCGGGCGGTCCATAATTCCTGCTGTTACGGCCCGCGAGAGCGCAGTGCGAAAGCAGTGCTCTCTCCGCAGAGGTTTATAACGAGAAGTGACGAATTTCGCCTAGCCTTCCCGTTCCGCAACGGCGTCACTAGAAAGCGCGGTGACATTCGGCCATTCCGTCTGAATCAAAGAGCTACGCTCTGACCAAAGCACTCGCCCGTTCCCTAGTGACCCGCAGTCATACTGCTCTGGATGCACTCTGATTCGGGTGCGCGACGCTGTTTTCTTCTCCGTTTCTAACTATCTTACGGGTCATTAGTGGGGAAGGGAGAAGTGAGTTCTGGATCGAGGGAGACAGGAAAAGGAAGCAGCAAGACACGAGGAGAGACAGAGATGCCGGGACGGATCCACCCGGCGCGCTAGGCCCGCTGTCAGGGCGTATGCTGATGATGCAAGCCGTGCGAGCGAGAGAGAGAAAGCGAGCCCAGAAGAGGGGAAAAATAAGAGGCCAAATTAAAATCTGACGCTCATTACTTCCCGGCAGCACCACTGTCGCGTCAGAGTGATGCCGCCATTTCGGCGCTGTCGGGCTCTCGTGCCTCGGTGCGTGATTTTCGTGGTATTTCTGGACGGTCTTGCCACGGCACGCCAGCGCCGTAGCTCGGCTGACGCCTTTATACTCCTCGCGGACTGAGTAAAACGACGTAATTAATGTCAGAGATCTGTTTATTCTTTGGAGGTTGCGCAAACAGGCGGTATAATTGAGCACAGATATCGACCGGATCAGGAGGGGTGGTCGTAAGTTTATGTCTTTGACCAGGAATAGGTCTCAATGGTAGCGCTGCTGAACTCGGCCCCGTCCGGGACGTCCTCAGCCCCGAGTAGTCTGTGCGAACTTCGGTGCCTCCATAATACAGGCAGGTTTGTGGCGCCGTTTGTGGCTACGATTGTGCTGGTGATTAGGCCGATGGCAGGGCGAACCGCTCTGATGGTTTGGGGTCGTTTGATTACACGGCACCACCGTTCGCAGTGCACGGTAAAAACATCGCCTAGGAATTCTAGGGGATTTTGTCAAAACCGAGACAACTTGACCCAAACCTAGGAAGTCCCTAGGCGTTGGGTGCAGATTCCCAGGGACTCCCTTGGAACTGGTCACCTTGGTCTACGTTCCTAGGAAGTCCGTAGGAAATCGGCACGATTCCTAGGGAATCCCTAGGAATCCATTTCCAGGGGTCCGGAGAAGAGCCGAAACGGAAATAAGAGAGGGGAGCCGCAGCAGAGAGTATCTCCGGCCGCGGCGTCGGCCAGGAGCCAACGTCAAAAATTTGAAGGCTTAGCTCTCGCTGACGATATGTCACGACCATTTGATAGGGTCACTCAGCGCAGCCCGCCTACCGCGCGGCCCTTGAAAGTAAATCCGGAAGCCGCGCGGTTGCTGCGCTGTGCTGTGCGACTATAGGCGATGTTTTTACCGTGTGCACTGGGAGGGGTGGGTGAGCAGGCCGGGCGACTGCTGGCATTATTTTGCTTGAGTGCCTTGAAATCCCACCGTCGCTAAAATCATTTTTTCTTCGTTTTTTTTTCAGGTTTTATTTGCCCGAGCGCCGACTGGCACCGAGAGGGAGTGGCAGGTAATGGCAGGGTCTCGTATCAGCATGCACCTTTTGCGAATGCGGATCGTAAACATATACCTTTCCGCAAAATGTCACCGGGGTGCTGCTTTCCATCGCTCGCTCCCTGCATCACGACTCAAGTGCACTCCGGGACTGTGCAGCGCAGCGCACCGCACCGCACCGCACCGCACCGCACCGCACCGCACCGCACCGCAGCACACCGCACCGCACCGCACACTGGACCGGCCTTACCTCGGACGGCGACGGCAGTTTCACCGAGTGCAACGCTCGGGCCGTTGTGTCCGGACGTGTACGTGCAAGGGAGGCCCGAGGCGAGGCGCACCGCGCAGCAAGGGCCCTGCCTGCCTGCCTGCTGCCTGCCTGCACTGTTTGCCCGACACGATTCCCTATACGAGATCGCCGGCCAGAGACACGGCGAGTTTATGAACACCAACGGCAACGATACCACCCGGAGAAGGGGCGCAGAAACAGTGCCCCCTAAAGTTGTCCACACTGCACGCGCGCGCACACACACAGACACACGTACACAGTGCACGAGCGAAGCCCGCGCACCAGCACAAAGAAGCTGGGGCCGATGTGAAAGGCGGTATGGAGCCCGGCCGCAGCAGCAGCAGCAGCAGCAGCAGCAGCAGCAGCAGCAGCCGGCTCGGCTCGTCTCATCGCGCACTGCAGCAGCACCAGCCCTTTTTCTGGCTGGCAGCACAATCGAGTGGTCACGCCTGCTCTACCAGACTAGAAAACTGTGGCGTGGCGCGGTGCAGTTGTTGGCCGTCGTCTGCTGAGCCGCTGGCAGCCACTGGCAGGGACCGGCCCTGCTGAGCGAACCTGTAAGTGGATGAGATAGGAAGCAGCTGGCCGACCTGCACAAGAAGCCGTGCCGGCCCGGCCCGGGGCCGTTGACGCACAACTCCTGAGCGCCTGCGAGCGCCAGGGTAGGCCAGCCCGCTACACACGCGTGCACGCAGAGGCTGAGGTTGCCTACCCAGCAGGCGCCAAGCGACCTCCTGACGTACCTCAGTGACGATCGCGTTTCTGCCCGAAAATTGAAACCCACGCTGGAAAATGGGTCCGTTTGAATCGTAGGAAAAGGCGGTCGCGGTCGCTTTCCAGTAGACGAGCACGCCGCCAGACCTGCTCACTCCTAGCCAGGCAGTGGTTTTATAGCGTGCATTCGCTGTGCACACCGGAGACACGGTTCGGAATCGGCCATTGCATGTGTGCATTGGTAAGGTCAGTAGCCCCGCTGCCACGCCCCCCGGCCGGGCTGCGCCGGGCTGCGCCGGGCTGCGCCGGGCTGCGCCGGGCTGCGCCGGGCTGCGCCGGGCTGCGCCGGGCTGCGCCGGGCTGCGCCGGGCTGCGCCGGGCTGCGCCGGGCTGCGCCGGGCTGCGCCGGGCTGCGCCGGGCTGCGCCGGGCTGCGCCGGGCTGCGCCGGGCTGCGCCGGGCTGCGCCGGGCTGCGCCGGGCTGCGCCGGGCGCGCCGGGCTGCGCCGGGCTGCGCCGGGCTGCGCCGGGCTGCGCCGGGCTGCGCCGGGCTGCGCCGGGCTGCGCCGGGCTGCGCCGGGCTGCGCCGGGCTGCGCCGGGCTGCGCCGGGCTGCGCCGGGCTGCGCCGGGCTGCGCCGGGCTGCGCCGGGCTGCGCCGGGCTGCGCCGGGCTGCGCCGGGCTGCGCCGGGCTGCGCCGGGCTGCGCCGGGCTGCGCCGGGCTGCGCCGGGCTGCGCCGGGCTGCGCCGGGCTGCGCCGGGCTGCGCCGGGCTGCGCCGGGCTGCGCCGGGCTGCGCCGGGCTGCGCCGGGCTGCGCCGGGCTGCGCCGGGCTGCGCCGGGCTGCGCCGGGCTGCGCCGGGCTCGCTGCGCCGGGCTGCGCCGGGCTGCGCCGGGCTGCGCCGGGCTGCGCCGGGCTGCGCCGGGCTGCGCCGGGCTGCGCCGGGCTGCGCCTGCCGCTGTGGTGCAGGTTTCCCCCCTGCTCCCCTGTTCCGGGTCCTGATCACTGTATGACGGCCACTTTGTTTGTCCAGGCGTGCCGACACTTTGGTGGCCAGCCGACTGTGGCTGGGCCCGGGCCGGCCGGCCAGGGTCCGAGGGTACTGCTGCCATTAGCATGCACAGCGCAGCACAGCGCAGCGTCGTGCGGTTGGCGGGGCGGGCCGAGGCGGACGGTGGTGGGATGCGCTTCCGCAACGCTGTGCTGATCAACGGGTACCTACCTACTACCGAAAATCTTTTGACCCGCACAGCCAATGCCCAACATAAAACTCTGCACACGCTGATCATGCGATTAAACTTTGCTGTTTCATTCCTGAGCGCATCCTGCAAGAGAGGGTACGCTGCGTGCATGCGGGCCGCCGCCGGCGGAGCGAGCAGGATAGCGCCTGCAGGTGTCGACAGGACGTAGACGAATCATACGCACAGCGATGTGGTGCGCGGCCAGCCGGTGTGAAACTACCAGAGATAAAAGTGGTCGAAGCGAACAGCCCCCGGTCCTCTGGTGCTGCCGGCGGCACTGCTACCGCTGCTACCGCTGCTACCGCTGCTACCGCTGCTACCGCTGCTACCGCTGCTACCGCTGCTACCGCTGCTACCGCTGCTACCGCTGCTACCGCTGCTACCGCTGCTACCGCTGCTACCGCTGCTACCGCTGCTACCGCTGCTACCGCTGCTACCGCTGCTACCGCTGCTACCGCTGCTACCGCTGCTACCGCTGCTACCGCTGCTACCGCTGCTACCGCTGCTACCGCTGCTACCGCTGCTACCGCTGCTACCGCTGCTACCGCTGCTACCGCTGCTACCGCTGCTACCGCTGCTACCGCACGGCCACTCCGCGCTGTGCGAACTCCCATTAACATTACGACTTCCGTGCGCGGCCACCATCGGCCGCTAGGAAGCGCGGCGCGGCTCCCGAAACACAGAACACAGGTGACGGCGGAAGGAACACAATTTTTCGGGCGGCGTGGGCCTCGTGGACATTATGAGCCTAAGCGAGGTACATTTAGGCCGTGATTTATAGAAGCATTGCAGTACTCCGGTTTCAAGCGCACGCAAGTAATTTCTGGCTCCTTTTTTCACACTGGCGCTGGGTGGACCCGCCGGGGCACGCCACAACGCGGTGTCGAGTATCACGTGACAGTGACCGATGCCCCGCACGGGGGCCTACTGCGCCATTCGGTGCCCCCCCTCCCCCCCTTCCCCCCACCCATCATAATGTTTTTGGGGTCATGTAAAAATGAAGTGCCTCCTCGCCATCTGAGCCCGTCTCCGTGACCCCTGCGCGTGATGCGGGCTGCCAGTTCGCAGTTCGTCCAACGACAGTATGCTCCGGCGTCACATACCCTCACGCGCACGATTTAGGGTATTCCGGAGGATAGGCTGACCGGAAACAGGAAGGCGACAAGTATCTCAAAAGCGGATCTGAGAACCGCAGCATAGACTATCCCTGGCCGCGGAACCTACGTCAAAAATTTGAAGAGTTCGGTCTCGCTGTCGACATGTCACGAGGGTACCGGCAGGGTACCCTCTATCAAACGGTTGTGACAAACGGTCAGCGAGTGATAACCCTCGATTTTCGACGGTGCGGCTTTTGGCCGACGCCGCAGCCGGAGATACCCTTCTACTGCCGTTCCCGCATTACTGGACCCGCTTTTGTGATTCTTCGCAACTTTTTACTTCCGTTTCGACTCTAATACTGAATACGCTTTTGCGACTCGTGACTGCGGGCCCTGTGCTGGGCGCTAGACGCCGGCGCGGGAGCTAGAGAGAGCACTAGTGGAGGCGGTGCGGTGCGCCCCGCTGACATGAGCCGAACTCGACATGGCGCTCTGATCGTCGCGATCTGGGCCGTAGATACGGGCGGATCTCTGTGCGCAGAGCGCGCGGGGCAGCGGGCAGCGGGCAGCGGGTAGCGGGCAGCGGGCAGCGGGGCAGCGGGCAGCGGGGCAGCGGGCAGCGGGGCAGCGGGGCAGCGGGCAGCGGGCAGCGGGGCAGCGGGGCAGCGGGCAGCGGGCAGCGGGGCAGCGGGCAGCGGGGCAGCGGGCAGCGGGGCAGCGGGCAGCGGGCAGCGGGCAGCGGGCAGCGGGGCAGCGGGGCAGCGGGCAGCGGGCAGCGGGCAGCGGGGAATCGGACAGCGGGCAGCGGGCATCGGGCAGCGGGGCAGCGGGGCACCGGGCACCGGGCAGCGGGCACCGTGACACCGAGCAGCGGGGCAGCGTCAGGAACGGTTTTCACATGCCCGGCCCGCCACGCTCTGAACACACGGCGGCTGCAGTTAGCGCTTGTCGCCGCCGTTGGCTCGCTAGGTCTGGCTGCCGAAATGCATGGCGCTCAGTGTCGACCTCGTTACGGGAATTAAAACGCCATCAAGGTGCGGCGTGGATGCTAATGGCCCGGCGGCACGCGGCACGCTCCTCGGGGCGCACATCGAACTGCAGCAGGGGCGGAGGGGGGCCGCCTCACTCTGGTGTGAGTTATCTCTGACGGAGCAGGTTCGTGAGTGTGAATACCTAGCAGGAGCTGCGTGTGTGTGTGTGTGGGGGGGGATTGTGCCCGCCCAGAGCACCCCGAGGATCGAGAGTTTATCACTTCAGTCACCCGTCCGCACGCGTTTGTGCTGTCAACCCCCTTTGGGACGGAGGCGTATACGGGCGCGGCGAGGCGCGGCGAGGCTGCTGGGGGCCGCACTCTGTGTGTGGTGGCGCCACACGGCAGCTAGTACAAGAGCTAGTAACGTGGGTGCCCTGAGCGGGCAGGGCCGAGGCGGGCTGGGCGGGCCTCGACCCGGCCACACCACGGCCTCGACCCGGCCACACCACGGTGTCGACCCGGCCACACCACGGCCTCGACCCGGCCACACCACGGCCTCGCCCTGGCCACACCACGGTCTCGAAACGGCCTCGACACGGCAACGACATAGCCACGCCACGGCCTCTACACGACCACGCCACACGCCACGGCCTCGACACGGCCTCTACACGGCCACGCCACGGCCACGCCACGGCCTCGACACGGCCTCTACACGGCCTCGACACGGCCTCTACACGGCCACGCCACGGCCTCTACACGGCCACGCCACGGCCACGCCACGGCCTCTACACGGCCACGCCACGGCCGCTACACGGCCACGCCACACGCCACGGCCTCGCCACGGCCTCGCCACGGCCTCGACACGGCCACGACACGGCCACGCCACGGCCTCTACACGGCCACGCCACGGCCGCGCCACGCCCTCGACACGACCACGCCACTGCCGGCCCCTGATTTGTTTGCCCCCAGATGTTTGCTCCCGATGATTAGATGACCACGTCCCTATCCCTTCCCGTCTCCTTGGTGGCGTGACGGGCGGGCCGTTGGGGCCGTGGTGTGCGCCATCACATTCGGACCCTGCCGGAGCCGACCCTGCAGGGTGGACTTTGGGTAGGTGCTGGAAAGCCGGAACCAGGCCGGTGCTGCCGGTATACCTATAGTAAGCGTGCGGCAGGTGTGGGCCGACGGAATGTGGGAGGAACAAGCGCCGCGCACCTGCAGACCCCAGATGAGAAATCAATGATGAAGATTAAACGGGCGAGTGGTATTCTTAAAATTCCGAAAAAAAAATAAAAAATAGAAAAGTTGCGCTGTCATTTTTTCTGGCGACCAAGCCACGCTTAATATATTACTTTCTCATGCAGCCCGTCCGCATGCAGACATTCTGCGAACGCAACCCTCTCTCTCTCTCTCTCTCTCTCTCTCTCTCTCTCTCTCTCTCTCTCTCTCTCTCTCTCTCTCTCTCTCTCTCTCTCTCTCTCTCTCTCTCTCTCTCTCTCTCTCTCTCTCTCTCTCTCTCTCTCTCTCTCTTCGTTTGGCAGAGAGGAATGCAGCAGGGGTGACACGCACTGACGGCTGGGGGTGAGCGAGACGTGGTGGAGCGTGGCGGAACATGGTGCGACGACGCTGTACGCTAAATGAGTGCGCTGCACGCTGCCGCGTCCTCAGATGCAACAAGCAGCACATGTGTGAGTAGTTTGCAGCGGGTGTGGGGAGGTTCGCAGTGTCTGGGGAACGTTCCCCCAGTATAGCAAGAGCCCGCGAGCGCAGAAAACCCACAGTGCGGGGGAAAAGCTTCTGTTTGTTGTGGTTTCATATCATTTCACTCGCGGGCTGCTACTTTGTTCGTGTCAACGCTCTGGAAGGGGTGAGGCGGCGGGCGGCGCCCATAACGTACCCCCACCCCCGCGTTTTCCTTTCCCTTTTCAATTTAGAGCGCGGGTCCGGGTGCCATCAGGGCCTACTGCAGCGGGTAATCCTCAGGCACTCCCTCTCCGCCAGGCGGCCACCGCGACACGCTGGTACGGCCGGGACGGCAACTACACTGCAAAAATATCCCGGGTGGAAGGATCTTCAGTGTAAAGTGCATCAGAAATCCCGCGGTAAAACTGTAGTTATTGTAGAGAAAACTATAGTTTAAGTACAGAAAAAGTACAGTTATTTCGGACAAACTTCGCTGACTTCACTTTAACTGCATTTAAACTGCAGAAAAACTGTAGTTTGAGGAACTACAGTTTGAACAATATAGTTTGTTACGTAGTTATACCACAGATCCTTCCACCCGGGATTTAAAATGTGAAAAAACGAATAAGTTGTCACAGACGAAGTTACGAGTAAGTCGTCGACTAAAATGTTTTTACCCAAACAGCTAGAAAGGTATGTCTTCTTCGAATTTGCTTCGATAAGACGATTCATACCGTCACACGAAAATGTCGTCACGAATAAACGTCGTGATCAATGAATCGGTATAGTTTTTCTCGCCATATGACGAACAAATTTCACAGTGGACGCAAAAAAATGACATGCCAGGGTGCTAAAATTCTAGCAAGGGTGCAATATTTTTTAGGAGGATAGACTCAGCTAGATTATTTGCTGTGGTGCTAAATTGGATTTGCAAAACCTATTTAGCAGGGCCTGGTCAAGGAATTAGCACCCGCGCTAAAAATTTAGGTAACAACATGTCTTTCGTCAAAATTTGATTTTTACTCAAAAAATGATGTGTCACCAGCTTACTCCGTTTCCCGCAGCTACCGAGGAGCCACAGTTCATTCCCAACTATAGTTCTAACAGTATCAATTGATACCGCGCTGGGGAAACTGGTGACGCTTCAGTCGAACCCGGATCATTATCCAGCGGAGTCCAGCACGGAAGCCACTGAGCCACCGAGACAACTACAAGCGGGAGGTTCAGCCTCTCATACCATGCGAGGGCCCGGACTAGCTGCGCTGCGTCTTATTGGTGCAGATCGAGTCATTACCGGTGCTCCCAAGGTTTGCAGGGGCGCTAATTTGACTTGCTATTGATTCGCTAGCACCAAAGCTAAATTAATTAGCTGAACAGGACCAGCTCGTTTTGAACACAGCTAAACTCAAAGTAGGACTTTAGCTAATGCGAAGGCGACCTCGGCAAAATGGCGCAGCAAAACAGTTAACAATTTTGTCCCACAACTAACCCATGCCAGCAAAAAAAAAAAAGAGCACCGGTCTGACTTTCATTTTTTTGCGTGTGCACCGCCCTCTCCCACACCACCAAATTTATTGAAATGAAATGCACCGCCTTGTCAGCGGCCGAAGAGGCGGGTGTCGGCTCCCGTGTGGCCGCCTGCACAGACCCCGCGGACCTCACGGACCGCGCGCGGCCAGTAGACGTTGAAAATGAGAGGGAGGGGGAGGGAGGGGGAGGGGGGGGGGCTGTTGTTGGCGCTACTTGTAATGTCATTATGGCCTCGGGGCCGTTCGGGGCTGCCGGGTGGCCAGGCAGTGCTGGGCCGCGCTGGCCAGGGCTGGCCTCAGGCCGGCCGTGTGGAACCAAGTCGTCTGCCCGCACTTACTAATGACGAGGGGTAGGGGAGGGGCAGTGCTGGGCAGTTCCGTACTGCCTAGTGGCCCTAACTGCGGCCGCCCCTGCCGGACACCGGACCTGGACCGGCCGCCCCCGGCCGCCCCCCGGCCGCCCCCGGCCGCCCCCGGCCGCCCCCCGGCCGCCCCCGGCCGCCCCCCCCCGGCCGCCCCCGGCCGCCCCCGGCCGCCCCCGGCCGCCCCCGCCGCCCCCGGCCGCCCCCGGCCGCCCCCGCCCCCGGCACAGCACCTCTCTCGGTTTTGGTCAGTCCTTTGCACGGCGGAACTATAGTTATGGCTATGACGGCCCGGCCGCCTATATGGCTTCGCTTCATTCCACCCCCAGCATCCCACCACAATCTCCGTGTGCGCCCACCACCCGCCCCATGCTACCCTCCCCTCGCCTTCTCTCTCGCACACTTCCTCTTAGCAGGCCGACCAAAAGCGCCAAACTCTCTCCCGCACACTCTCCACAATCAACTCCCATTCCCCAACCCCTCCGCCACTTGCTAATGGTGTAGCAACTCTTGGGATCTGCGATTTAGGCAGTCGGGCGAGGGGTGGGGGTGGGGGGCAGCTGAGGTCTATATCGAGACCCGATATGCACGCAGGGGAATGCTGTGGGCGACGGCCTCTTTTTCTCTCCGAGTCTCACCCTCCTTCCTACCCTGTGCCTCCTATCTCTCCGGGTCTCTCTCTCTCCCACTCTCTATTACTCTCGTACACGCACACACACACACACACACACACACACACACACACACACACACACACACACACACACACACACACACACACACACACACACACACACACACACACACACACACAGGGAGGCTTGCATAAACCAGAACAAAAATTGCTCCCGGGCCGCCTCTGCTTGGCATGGTGGAGCAACCAGATTTGGAGTCAAAAGATATAGTGGGGGTGGGTGAATTTTATTTTAAGGGGAGGGGGAAAAGGGGGTTGTAAGAGGGAGCGATGGAGGCAAGGTTAGGCTGAAGATAGGGAGCAAAGTATGAAATGAACTGACAGTCTCAGTAATTTTTCTAACACTAGCTAATCCGAAAACCGACCCAAATTTTAGTCATACGGCATTGCTCTCTCCCTTCCACTTTTCTGTGAGGGTGGATGGCGTATCACGCACGGCGAGAGCAGCGAACGGGTGGAGTCACACACTTGACAACACCGGCAAACTTTTTGAAACGGCCTCCGCCGCGGGATGCCGGCGGAGCGCGGCTGCGACCCCTCCCTCCCTGACAAGCCTGCGTGCGCCTGCCGGCTAGGCAGCCCCCCGGCAGCCCCCCGGCAGCCCCCCGGCAGCCCCCAGCCCCCGGAAGCCCCCCGGCAGCCCCCCGCCAGCCCCCGGCAGCCCCCTAACAGCCCCGGCCCTGCACCTTCCTCCCGCTATGCTCTTCCTTCCCCGCCCATGTATACGACCTGGCGTGTGCTGGGGAGGTGTAGCCGTCGCCGAATAATCAGGTCCTCCGTGCGGGGAGCGGGGCACAGTGCCGTCAGTCCACGCAGCTTTGTTCGCACAGCTGCGTGCTTGCAGCGGCGGCTGACTGCTGCCGGGAGTGGCGGGGGGCGGGGGGCCCTCCGCAGCGCGGCTGAGGAGCCGAGCTCCCGCCAGACGGAGTGCGCCTGAGCGGCGACCGGCCCGCAAGGCACCGCTGACGACCGGGTGGACTGCCCACCCAGCGCCCAGTGCACCGCGCACAGCTCCCCACAGTCATATCGCTTTCCTCCTCGTCCCTCTCCCCCTCTTTCTCTCTCTCTTTGATTCTCTCGCGCTTTTTACTCGTTCTTTGCTTCCTCTACTACTACTATGACGTAGAAGCAAAAAAAGAACGAGTATTGCGCTCGCCCTGTCAGTTAAGACCCCGATTCATCTTGAAAACTGCGTAACGACGGAGAGATCCTGTTTTGGGGGCGTTTTGGTTGGGCGTTGATCTAGTTTCGAAAATGACATATTAGATTTCTGAAAAACAAAAAACAAAAATACTCGTATGTAGAGACCACAGATCGGTGAAAGATCGTCTTGGGACCATCCGTCGCCCGCAGTCAACAATACTTTTCGCGTACTCTGCAGGGTTTGGAGTTATAAATCAGTGGCTAAGTCCAGTTAAGATGTGATAAAAACGTAGACTTAAAAAAATAATACAAATAGTGATTGTGCAAAAATTGTTAGTAAATATGAGAACCAAAAACATTTTATTTTGAAAAAAAAAAAAAAAAAAACTTCTTTTCCTTCAAAACTCAAATAACGAGTCTGTCCTAGAACGCTAAGCGTGTCTGTCTTGTTAATCCGTGAAGAACAAAACAGAGACACCCGGAGACACCACTGCCCGCACTGTAGCAAATCGGTCCCCCCAAAGAGAAAAAATGTTCTGTCAAAGACATCAAATTGCTGTTCTATAACAATAGTTTAGTGCTGCTTAAAAACAAAGCAGGAAGCATAGCATGCGTTATGGCGGAACACGCCGAAATTCCCGTCATGCGTGCGGCTTTTCACTGTTGTCACTTGCAACGCAAAAAGGACCACGAAAAAAACACGAGATTCGGCGGCCAATAGTTTGTTAGGCCCCTTTCATTCCGAGGCACATGGCGACCATGAGCCGGCCGGCCACCCACACGTCGTATAGGGACCGAAATACACGAGAGCGCGTGTTTTTGGACAATGACTCGACTGATTAGTAGCTGATTCGGGATTCCGTTTGCGATTCGGATCCCGCGTGCCTCCTCGTGCCTCCCCTCCCAGCGCCCCGCTCCCAAGCAGACTAGTTGCGGTGCGCCTCTGTCGGCCCCCGACATGGCATGCGGAGTGTTAGAGAGCGAGAGAGAGAGAGAGAGAGAGGGGCAGGAAAATCACCCCGCTTCGGACGAACGAGGGGGGAGCGTCGGTAGGCCAGGCTATAGGAGGCGATGCAGCGCAGATTCGGATGCCGCAGGCGGTCCAAGGTTTCGCTCACATAAGTTTCAGAGAACCCTTTTAGGTTCCAATACAATGGGAGATAATCACAAAGTGAGGGCGGCGGCCGCCGAGGCTGAAGAGGCCCAGGCCCGGCTAGGAGGATAGGGTTGCGACGTGGCGCCCGAGAGGAATGAGAAACAGATCCGAGAAGCAGGAGGAGAGGAGAGGGCTTCCGTGCCGAGACTTGGCAAAACAAGCTGAATTAAAAATCAACTCCGTAGTGGTGAAGGGGGAAGCTATTGTTCCCCGCCACCGGCCGCGCCGGCCTAAAATACTTGCGTCAGCCAAGTTTTCCACGGGGAGGGGGCTTTTGTACGGGGCTCTTTGAAAACGCGTGACTTGGTTCTGGTGTGTAGCTTAACAGTTTTACCTCCCGAGGTTATATTGGAGGCAGCACTTACTTTGGAAGGGCCCGCGGGAAGGGAGGCAGGTACTCTGGAAACGAAATCGAGACGGTCGTTCAGACAGTGAACCAGAGACATTGGGGACAATGAAAAGAGGACGGCGGGAAAAGTATGGGTGTGGCGCCGGTGGAGAGAAGATCGCGAAAAGTTTGCGCAGAAACCTCCTCATCGCATCGCGCTCCGGGCCGGGAGTTGCTCCGCTTCTTCATCTCCAGTAAAGTTGGCAGGCCGTGTGCACGAGCTGGGCTGCTCATGCCCTTGCCTCCCCTTTTTCTTCCCCTGTTTTTCTTTCTGTGCCGTGGCATGGAAACCTGATTGCATCACATTTGCGTTTCTCTCCGTATTCTCAATTTCAGGTGAGGGCGGGGCGCCGCCAGGGCGGGCGGGCGAAGAAAAGGGGTCAGATTAGGACACGGAGGGGGGGGGGGGAGGGGGGCGTGATGTGTGCTGGGGATATGAAGGACCCTGGTATGGAAGTGGCAAAAGCTACTCCAGCACGCACACACACGCACACACACGTACCAGCGTGCAATAAACAACACTGAAATGCTCCCCCACCTCTGCTCCTCCGTATCACTGGCCGTTCGATCGCGCAAGCCTTGGACTAGACGCGCTGCGGCGCTGCGCTCTAGGAGCTGCGCTGGGAGCTGCGCTGGGAGCTGCGCTGGGAGCTGCGCTGGGAGCTGCGCTGGGAGCTGCGCTGGGAGCTGCGCTGGGAGCTGCGCTGGGAGCTGCGCTGGGAGCTGCGCTGGGAGCTGCGCTGGGAGCTGCGCTGGGAGCTGCGCTGGGAGCTGCGCTGGGAGCTGCGCTGGGAGCTGCGCTGGGAGCTGCGCTGGGAGCTGCGCTGGGAGCTGCGCTGGGAGCTGCGCTGGGAGCTGCGCTGGGAGCTGCGCTGGGAGCTGCGCTGGGAGCTGCGCTGGGAGCTGCGCTGGGAGCTGCGCTGGGAGCTGCGCTGGGAGCTGCACTGGGAGCTGCGCTGAGAGCTGCGCTGGGAGCTGCGCTGGGAGCTGCGCTCTGCGCTGGGAGCTGCGCTGGGAGCTGCGCTGGGAGCTGCGCTGGGAGCTGCGCTGGGAGCTGCGCTGGGAGCTGCGCTGGGAGCTGCGGGAGCTGCGCTGGGAGCTGCGCTGGGAGCTGCGCTGGGAGCTGCGCTGGGAGCTGCGCTGGGAGCTGCGCTGGGAGCTGCGCTGGGAGCTGCGCTGGGAGCTGCGCTGGGAGCTGCGCTGGGAGCTGCGCTGGGAGCTGCGCTGGGAGCTGCGCTGGGAGCTGCGCTGGGAGCTGCGCTGGGAGCTGCGCTGGGAGCTGCGCTGGGAGCTGCGCTGGGAGCTGCGCTGGGAGCTGCGCTGGGAGCTGCGCTGGGAGCTGCGCTGGGAGCTGCGCTGGGAGCTGCGCTGGGAGCTGCGCTGGGAGCTGCGCTGGGAGCTGCGCTGGGAGCTGCGCTGGGAGCTGCGCTGGGAGCTGCGCTGGGAGCTGCGCTGGGAGCTGCGCTGGGAGCTGCGCTGGGAGCTGCGCTGGGAGCTGCGCTGGGAGCTGCGCTGGGAGCTGCGCTGGGAGCTGCGCTGGGAGCTGCGCTGGGAGCTGCGCTGGGAGCTGCGCTGGGAGCTGCGCTGGGAGCTGCGCTGGGAGCTGCGCTGGGAGCTGCGCTGGGAGCTGCGCTGGGAGCTGCGCTGGGAGCTGCGCTGGGAGCTGCGCTGGGAGCTGCGCTGGGAGCTGCGCTGGGAGCTGCGCTGGGAGCTGCGCTGGGAGCTGCGAGCTGCGCTGGGAGCTGCGCTGGGAGCTGCGCTGGGAGGAGCTGCGCTGGGAGCTGCGCTGGGAGCTGCGCTGCGCTGGGAGCTGCGCTGGGAGCTGCTGGGAGCTGCGCTGGGAGCTGCGCTGGGAGCTGCGCTGGGAGCTGCGCTGGGAGCTGCGCTGGGAGCTGCGCTGGGAGCTGCGCTGGGAGCTGCGCTGGGAGCTGCGCTGGGAGCTGGGAGCGCTGGGAGCTGCGCTGGGAGCTGCGCTGGGAGCTGCGCTGGGAGCTGCGCTGGGAGCTGCGCTGGGAGCTGCGCTGGGAGCTGCGCTGGGAGCTGCGCTGGGAGCTGCGCTGGGAGCTGCGCTGGGAGCTGCGCTGGGAGCTGCGCTGGGAGCTGCGCTGGGAGCTGCTGGGAGCTGCGCTGGGAGCTGCGCTGGGAGCTGCGCTGGGAGCTGCGCTGGGAGCTGCGCTGGGAGCTGCGCTGGGAGCTGCGCTGGGAGCTGCGCTGGGAGCTGCGCGCTGGGAGCTGCGCTGGGAGCTGCGCTGGGAGCTGCGCTGGGAGCTGCGCTGGGAGCTGCGCTGGGAGCTGCGCTGGGAGCTGCGCTGGGAGCTGCGCTGGGAGCTGCGCTGGGAGCTGCGCTGGGAGCTGCGCTGGGAGCTGCGCTGGGAGCTGCTGGGAGCTGGGAGCTGCGCTGGGAGCTGCGCTGGGAGCTGCGCTGGGAGCTGCGCTGGGAGCTGCGCTGGGAGCTGCACTGGGAGCTGCGCTGAGAGCTGCGCTGGGAGCTGCGCTGGGAGCAGCGCTGCGCGCTGAGAGCCCCTCGCGACTCGCCGCATCGACGCGGCCATAGGCATAATATTCTCATAACTCGAAGCGCTAACTGGCCATCGCACTGATCCTCATCAAACCGGCCGTCGCGTCGGGAGGAAATGTATTCAGAAACTTCGGCGGCGGGCCCTACTGGGGTCCTACTAGGGCCCCGCCCGCCGTCCTTTGTGGACCCGGCGAGCCCTTATCAGAGCCGGGGTGAGGCCGACGGGAACGACCCCGAATTTATTTTGGCAGTGCGCCTTAGGGGCGTAATGTGTACTATTTTCTTTGGGGCCGCCGAGTTTCCCACCCCGCATCCCTGACGCCGCCACGGCGTCCGGAGGGGTCCGGAGGGGTCCGGAGGGGTATGATGGCCGAGCCTCTGTGTTTGTTTTCGTGTGGCGCCCCGACCTGGCTGTGCGCGTGGTTCTGGGGGCAGCTAGACGCTGCTCATTCTTAGCCGTTAAACTTCATTGGCAAAACAACTTCCGTGCCTTCAACCATCAAACGATTCTTGTTCAGTAGTGTTGGCAGTATGGGCAGTGGGCAGTGAAACTTAAATCTGGCATGTGCTAAAATTAACTGACCAAATGAGTCCGATTTTCAGGGTAACCAAAACGATGTTTCATGCACCCTTTTGGTCACGAAAAGAAAGTGCAGGAGGAGGGAGCTGAGCAAGGGAAGGGGGAACGTGAAGCTGCCGTGACTCCTGCATAGAGCGGACCTGCATTTAGTTTAGCAAAGGCGATTGGAGCACTAATTACAATTTAAAATGAGGTCGTTTGCATCGCGCGGGGACTCGCGGGGACTCTTCTCCATCGTCGCACCGCGGATCAGAGTGTGCGCGAGCTTGATACTTGATGATCAAGTGAGAACTCTGTCTTTGATTGGGGATTAGGAAGGCGGGTTCCCGGGGAGCCTCCGCCAGCTGGTGTTCCCATCGGCCAAGACCCCTCGCAAACGTTTTTCACTGCAGATATCCCCCTGCTGAACTTTTTGGGGACTTTTTTGCAGCTTTGTCGTCCTGTGCGCTACGTATCTTGCTCATAATATGGAAAGGATATAAAGAGCCAGGCGTAAATAGCAGGTAGGAAGAAGTGAAAAGGGGGAGGACGGGGGAGAGGGGGGGGGGGCGAAGGAAGCGCTTGCCTTGCAATCTGCTCTCAGCTGATGTTGAGCTCGCGCCAAATGTCAGAAGCCGTTGACCGGTCGGGTCAGGATGGTGTGTCGTGGCGTAGCTCAGCGCTGGGCCCTGCTATGCTAGCAGCAGCAGCTGCAGCCGCTGCCGCTGCTGCTGAGGCCACGCGCAAAGCCGTTCTGGCGATAACCCCCTCCTTCGCCAAATGAAGGCGGCGGCGGCAGTGTCACGCGCCTACCGTCCCTTCCTCCGTTACACGCCCTCTTCTGACTCTCTCTCTCTCTCTCTCTCTCTCTCTCTCTCTCTCTCTCTCTCTCTCTCTCTCTCTCTCTCTCTCTCTCTCTCTCTCTCTCCCCCTCCCTCGCTTTCTCTCTTCTCTCTCTCTCTCTCTCTCTCTCTCTCTCTCTCTCTCTCTCTCTCTCTCTCTCTCTCTCTCTCTCTCTCTCTCTCTCTCTCTCTCTCTCTCTCTCTCTCTCTCTCTCTCTCTCTCTCGGAGGCGGGTATCGTTGACCGTCATCTCCGTCTAATAGGCGCAGTCGCAGTACACAGCACTGCGCCCTCCGTATGCGGCCGTCCCCTTTGAATCTGATGACGGCGCCGCTTAGAGAGGAGAAGGGGGTGTGACAAGGAGAGTAAGTAGAGAGCAATGTGCAAACAGAATTGCGTTTTCCTTCGCTCACAATTTGTCGTCTGACCTAGCTCAGGTTTTTTTTTTAATTTTCATCCGGCCAGCGAGGCATTAATAAAATAGTTTTCACTAAAATTGAGTCGAAAATTCTGTACCAAAATTTTCCTCGGTATGAAGGATCAGAAAGTCAATTAAATATTCACCTTGTGGTAGTGTGAAAGCAAGCCCGCTCTAGGAATATGAGCACCTGACGCACGTGCACGTTGTCAGCGCATGCGGCTCACGCACGCACGCGCACGCATCAAAGGGTTCTGGCCGTCCGACCAGACAGCTGGGTGCCAACTGTCAGTCGCCCAAGTCCGCGCCCCCTGGGCCCCTGAGCCCCCGGGCCCCTGCCTGCCGTTAGCTCTCATCCTGCATGTTCCCTCTGCGCCCTCTGCTAATTTTAGTGATGACAGCAGCGAGCCTGCCGCTGCTGCGGGATCAAACTTAAAACAGAAGGACAGCGCAGAAACAGGACGGGAACCGCTGCCCCGCCCGATCACAAGTCCCTTCCACAAACTCAGACATTTAGCTGAGATTACCCAGTGCGACCACCTATGGTGCTGATGCCTTACCCTTTTCGCGGCTCAGGTGCGAGAGGCGGGGCGTGGCAGCGCGTGGCAGGGCGTGACAGCGCGTGGCGGAGCGGGCTTCCATCCTTATAGATACTGCTTGCCGCTGCCCATTGCATTCGCACCTCTTCATTACGTTGTGTGCAACGGCAACGCTCTACGCATAAACTAGCAGCCGGCCGATGGTAGAGGACACCCAATCAGTGTGTGTGTGTGTGTGTGTGTGTGTGTGTGTGTGTTAGAGAGAGAGAGATATTGTGTGTGTGAGCAAGAGAGAGAATAAGACAGTTAGTGCGAGGGGGTTGCCAAGGCCGCACTACACTCTGCTCTGCTCTCACACAAAAATAGTTTCTTGTGATAAGCATACAAATATACTTGAGCTATATTTTCTTCTGACAAGCATAATTTTCTTCACATAACATTAAGTTTTTCTTACCATAATATAATTTTGTCTACCGATAAGCCGAAATTTTGCTTAACATGAAATGCTATGCGTAAGAAATTCGATACTTAGGATAAGAGTACACCTCTACGTACTAGAGAACGTTTGCTAACATCAACGTCACATGCTATCCCCCGCTTCACCGCCCTCATGCGCACAAGAATTAGTATACTAATAGGAAGAAAACAGCTTGAATATGAGAGAATGATTGTTTCTCCGAGAGATGGCGCTGGTGGTCAACGGCGTTTTCTGGCTCGCGCTGCTGATATACATACAGCAGTTACCCTAGTCTCCGGGCGAGTCCTCGCCGTACGTGCCCAGTGAGGTGGATCTGCGGGTATCAGTTGGGCATGTTTGAGATGTTCGGAAAGCATGTCTCTTACTGAGCGGTCAGAAACCCAGTTTTAAGAGTGATGGATTTTACAGTGAAAATGAGCATGCTTTTCAGAAGTCAACAGTAATCTTACTATAAACCAAGTACACTTGTGTTCTCGTTCTCATTTTCCACCTAACATCAAGAAGAACATGACAGAGGACGGCATGAATATTTACCCCCCCGGAACTGTGTCACGGCGTACGATCCGTCCGGCCATCGACGACAACGACGCAGGACCCGCTCTTATCTCGTCTGCTTATCACCCACGTCCTTGTGACCTTGGTGCTAACGCCGCGCCGGATGTCCGCATCGGCAAAACGCTGTCCGCACAACTCTCAGTTTTTTTTAGCAGATGATACCTCAAAACACTAACATTAAAGCTAAAAATCAAAACTTAATTAGTTTGAGGTGTCAGCTAGCTTTTACTCCCGATAAGTCAAACAGGAGTAGCGAGTGCGGCGAACTAATAATATAAGGTGGGCCAGCACCAGGGGGGACCCGTGAGGCCGCGAGCCGTGAGCCGCGAGCACTCGGCTGGCCTCGCCTCCGCCCGCTTGGCCAAGGGTCTCTACCGAAACCGAAAATAAGCTTTCCGGTAAACAAATTTGCCTCAGGAAGATGTTCTTTCCTTTCAAATATCCTATGCTCTCCCTCATAATACAACAAGATAAGTTCTGCTTTCACAGACACACACACATAAAACTTTATTTTCATAACATCCTAATCCCTTAAGAAACTGTACGACATTTAGAGTTGGTATCATCTGCTTCCTATTTAAATAGGGATTTTTTTTTTTAAAGTCGTGTGCGTGAGGTCGTGGTAGAGTACGGCCACGCCACAGCCATGCGGCAGCCCCTATCTACGGTCTGTGTACGTGTACGTGCGTGCGCGCGCGCTGCCAAGTATACTGCCACGCGAGGCCCTTTAAATGATGCGCTTTCATCTCCATCATGCACAGTGGTATCGAGCGCCTGCAGTCCGGACGGTAGGCAGACCCGCCCGACTCCGGTGTCTTGCGGTCCCGCCGTGCGCCTTGCCGCCCGCGCCGCGCAGACACGAGACACGCTCGCAAACTGGGCACGAAGCGCTAGCCGACTGCCACATTGTAGAGTCAGCAGTCGCGCGGCTGCACCGAAGAAAAATCGGCGCCACCTCTTCTTTTTTTCCGGTCTAGTTTCTATTCTCTTTTTGTGTCCACCTGGAGACTCGGCCGCAGGTATTAGCGCGCGGCCCTCCGCGCCTCTCCTTTCCTCTCGCGCCCGTCACAGCGTGGCCCGGCTGGGCCCGGAGCCAAACAATAGAATGACACAGAAGTGAAACAATAGGCGATCAAGTCCATAGCGCCTTGCCTCGCCTGCTGGCCCTACGGCTCCGGGCCCTGGCCTAGGCTCCGGGTCCTGGGCTCTTGGCCCTATGGCTCTGGGCCCTATGGCTCTGGGCCCTATGGCTCTGTGCCCTACGGCTCTGTGCCCTGTGGCTCCGGGCCCTGGCCTAGGCTCCGGACCCTAGGCTCTTGGCCATATGGCTCTGGGCCCTATGGCTCTGGGCCCTGGCCTAGGCTCCGGACCCTATGGCTCTGGGGCCTAAGGCTCTGTGCCCTGTGGCTCTTGGCCCTATAGCTCTGTGCCCTGTGGCTCCGGGCCCTGGCATAGGCTCCGGACCCTAGGCTCTTGGCCCTATGGCTCTGGGCCCTATGGCTCTGTGCCCTATGGCTCTGTGCCCTATGGCTCTGTGCCCTGTGGCTCCGGGCCCTGGCCTAGGCTCCGGACCCTAGGCTCTTGGCCCTATGGCTCTGTGCCCTGTGGCTCCGGGTCCTGGCCTAGGCTCCGGACCCTAGGCTCTTGGCCCTATGGCTCTGGGCCCTATGGCTCTGTGCCCTGTGGCTCTGGCCCTAGTGGGTCCTATGGCTCCGGACCTAGACTGAGAAGAGGCTCTGGGTACCAACCTCCCGGGCAAGAGCTCCGAACCGCTGGCACAGATCGAGCTGCTGCTACGCATTCGTCATCTCGCCCCCCTTCCTTTCCCCAGTTATTTCCACGGGCGTTATGATATTCGCCTGTGCAATCGGGCGATCTGGCATTGCGCATCCTTTTAGAAGGGCTCGGCTCACTTTGAGGGCCCCGGAGTCCCCAGCGCAGCCCACCCCTCCGGCCCCGCGCTTCCCACTTGGCGCTGCCGAGCCGCTTGCAGCCTCTTTGATCATTCTGCCCCGCCTTTTCCAGCCGCTTCCCGTAGGTACGCGCGCGCGTGTGTGTTTTCTTATGTTGCCGCCTTGCTCACCTCCCCGGCCGTATGCGGGCCTGCTGCGGCAGCCTGCGGGCCCTCGCAGCAATCACACCACTGCCTGCGAATGCCGGGGGGCACGGGGAGAGGAGGAGCGCAGCAGATCATGGCAAGAGAGCGTCTTCGGAAAATATTTCCAAGCCCCTGTGCGGCAGCCGATCGGAAGACTGTCACCGGTGTCTGCTGTTTAGACCGGTTGGCGGGCTCTGCCAGCTCTGGGGCCCGGGGGCCGGGGTGTGTGAGTGAGCAGGGCTGATGGGGTCTGCTGGCCCGGCCCCCGCCTGGCTGCCCGCCTGGCTCTCCCTGCTTGTCGCATTACGGACCATTACTCGCCGAGGATGGGCTGGGTGGGCCTAAAGACCCCCCGCAAACCGACCAAAAAGACTGGCTTTGGCCTGCAGAGGATAGCGCTGCTGACGAGAGGGGCCGAGGCCGAGGGGGGGGGGGGGGGCAGCGGGCAGCGGCGCATGTGAGTTGGGGCACTTGGGTAGCGTACCGGGATGTCGAAGAGCAAGCACCAGCGTGCGGTTATGGAGGCGGCAGTGTCAAGTGGAGAGCGTCCAGCACTATGAGCACTATGAGCGTCAAGAGCACTGTGTAATCGAGGACCCTCGGATCGCTGGGCCCATAGAATGGCTGTGCAAAATGTCAGGCGGGGTAGCTTGCCTGGTGTGGCTGCGCCAGTGGCGCCGGAGAGAGTCAGTGCCCTTGTCAGAGTGGCGCCAGGCAGAGTCAGTGTCCTTGTCAGAGTGGCACCAGGCAGAGTCAGTGCCCTTGTCAGAGTGGCACCAGGCAGAGTCAGTGCCCTTGTCAGAGTGGCGCCAGGCAGAGTCAGTGCCCTTGTCAGAGTGGCACCAGGCAGAGTCAGTGCCCTTGTCAGAGTGCCACCAGGCAGAGTCAGTGCCCTTGTCAGAGTCGCACCAGGCAAAGTCAGTGCTCTTGTCAGAGTGGCACCAGGCAGAGTCAGTGCCCTTGTCAGAGTGACCTAGTACTGTGGATCCGCTGCGGCTACAATTTCAAACTTTAAGATTGAATTTTGTTTCTATTTGACTAAGCGAGTTGTTAATTGTTTCCTATTCTCGCGATTTGTCATCCAAATCCAACTGTGTGAGTGTTCGGCGAGCAGGGCATTATTCGGTAGCCGTGAACCAGAGTGCCTCCGGCGGGCCTGTGGCCTGTGGCCTCTGGGCCCCGCGGGCCTGGCCTACGGGAGTCCACGGCAGCCCATGGCGGCCCGAGGCACTGAGGGCCCTGTGGCCTGATAACAATAAGGCAATAGATCCACTCCGCTTGATGACCGCGCGGCCTCCATTTTGTCCGTTCCACTCCGTTCCGGTCCGCGTCTGCCAACACACACAAAAGAAAATCTGTCATTAGGCGATGTTATCTTTTCAAACAGCACCGGTACGGAGAGTACCGCAGGGGCATTTGCCATTCATGACCATGCATCGCTAACTCAGCCTTGTAATTGTGAAAAAATAAATAAAGAAGGAGGAGGAGGAAGACCGTGTGCGGCGCGGGTTCGCTGCCTGGCGTTGTCCGCCGTTTATTTTCCGACCGAGCGCTCCATTCTGCATGTTCACTTTACTCGCCGATGGGTTTTCTTCACGACATCCTTTCCCGCGTAAACAGCACCAATTTTGCCACCATACTGCCGTATCTTTGTTCTTTTCGCCCCGGGTCCAAACGAATTATTACTCGACAACACCAAACTGGCCCCCCGACAGCCCCCCCCCCCTCTCCTGCTCTTGTCTTACATGACATCACCCACGCTAGACTTATTACGACGGCGCGTTGACAAAAAACACGCTTCCCATCAGGGACGCTGTCGATCTGTCTCTGCAGCAACAAGCCACGCGCCGCCGTCACGTGACGTGGCCTGGCGACTGTCAGGGAGGGCCGTGGGAGTCGGTGATACAACCCAATAACACCTCTCCGGCTGCGCCTTCAGGCCGCAACGCTCTCTTTAAGAGAGAGAGAAAAAAAAAGAGTGGTGGGAAATAATGATACCAATATCGCTCCCGCCTCCAGGCAAGAGGCGTCACAAAGCAGCGGAGGTCATGAAAAGAACCCTGACCTCAAAACAATTTTGAATCTGCGAATTTGTATTCCAGGCACTGTCGTAGAGTTTTGCGGCAATTGAGATCTGCCTGCGACACAGGGAAGGCAAAGGGCACCCGCCCCCTCCTGCTACGGTGGGCCTTTTGCTTGCATTGCCGGCGGGAGCAAATCTGCTGGCAAATGGATAAAATTAGGGAGACGTGTGTGCGTTATGGGCCTCCCCAATTTTTGGCTGTAATGGTTCGGGATGGGAGGGTGAGTGCGGGCGCTGCCGGTGCCGCTGCCGTGCCCGGGCGACAAGCGTGTGAGAAGGGGTTGCTGAAAAGGGGCGAGCAGAATGTACGGCACCGGAGGGCACCGGAGGGCACCGGAGGGCACCGGAGGGCCTGTAGACCGCCAGGCCTCTAGCCAGGGCCAGGGCCCGCCGGGGGCGTTCCTTAGCGCTGTAGTGCGCGCAGTGCCACCGACGGAAAAACGAGGTGCCATCGGAGAGCAATGGCGCGGCATTAGGGGAGGGGAGGCGGCCGAAGGGGGCTGATGGCACAGGTGGGTCCGGGCCCTCGATCCTATCCTACCGCCAACCCGAATTAGTCACCACCCCCTCTGGCCCCTCCGGCGCTGTGCGTTGTTGCTGCCCCGCCCTCCCCAACCCCACCCGGCCCCGCCCCCGCGCACCACACCGAGGCACGACCCCGGAGGGCCGGGCCGGGCCGGGGAAGCACTACGCACGCGGCACGCACCGCCCGGCCATGACCGGCACGGCCACCGCAGCACCGCGGCACCGCGGCCCCACAGGCCGCAGGCTCTGTCATCACAGATTTCACACGTCGTCCGGCGTGAAACGGACGTCACGTCACGTCACAAGTTGCCGGGTCGCGTCACGTTTGTATTGAATCCAAGCACGGCCCCCGAGCGGGGCCCGTGCGGGGCCCCCTTACGGCCTGCGGGGCCTGCGGGGGGCGCAGCGCGCACAGCGACAGCCGAGAGTAATTTCGCGTTACATGTTTGGACGCTACGAGGGTCGTGTGCCGAGCGGCGCCATGCCCGGCCTCCGGCTCGGCCTCCGGTCTCCACTCTCTCTCTCTCTCTCTCTCTCTCTCTCTCTCTCTCTCTCTCTCTCTCTCTCTCTCTCTCTCTCTCTCTCTCTCTCTCTCTCTCTCTCTCTCTCTCTCTCTCTCTCTCTCTCTCTCCCTCCTTCCGCCGGCACACACGTACCTTCTTGCTTCATTTCCTGCCCGGTGAGTGTGTTTGGAAAGGGTGGCCAAAGGGTGGCCGTGCGGCGATGGTGGTGATGGTGGTGGTGGTGATGGTGGTGGTGGTGATAGTGGTGGTGGTGGTGGTGATGATGGTGGTGGTGGTGGTGATGGTGGTGGTGGTGATGGGATGGTGTTCGCGAGACGACAGAGGCCTGAGGCTTCCGGGGCCGTGCGGAGGCACGCTCCGCTGCACATTATGTTTACTAGGTGTCCGAAGACCAGCCCACCTTCTTGGGCTCGCGGGTGGTTTATTGCCGGCCCCTCTCCCTACCTGCCGTACGGGCGGACCCACATGTGCCATCACACGCTGAGGGCTGTCTGCCGGGGGCTGCGGGGGCGGCGGGCGGCACCATCCTGGCTTTTTAGGGGGTCAACTCACGCCACCGGGTGATGGCGCCGCTGCCCCCACCTCCCCCCTGCCTCTCGGCACGGCAGGATATCAGGAAATGGTGGCGCTTTTTCCCCTGATTTGCTTTGTTATCGGGCGGAGCAGGCGATTCCCATGCAGGGGGCGTGGACGGTGGGGCCGAGGTTCCCCGCGCACCCGCCTGCTGTGCGGGCGCATAGGGAAAAGAGAGAGGGAGAGGGAGGGAGGGAGAGAGAGAGAGAGAGAGAGAGAGAGAGAGAGAGAGAGAGAGAGAGAGAGAGAGAGAGAGAGAGAGAGAGAGAGAGAGAGAGAGAAAGAGAGACAGACAGACAGACAGACAGACAGAGAGCGAGAGAGACAGGGAAACAGAGAGACAGAGAGAGACAGAGAGAGGCAGAAGGACAGACGCCTCTTTTACATGCGCGCTCCAAACTTTTTCATGCTCCTCGTGCAGGGGTTTCCTCTTGCAGCCAGCCAGCTACCCACCCCTGCGGGCCTCCATGTGTGTGCTGCACAGTGTTGAGACACACATAAGGGTCACGAGCGGCTCACTTTTAGTGTCTGCCGCCCTCATCGGTGGAGTGACACCTGTCATTGAGGCCGCGATAAAGTTTACAAGCAGCTCGCTGTGCGACGCTTTTACATACCCGGTACTTAGGGCGGCGATAGCGGAGTGCGCGCTCGATACCGGCTCAATGTTCGTGACCAAAACACGACGGGACTTTTTTCTATAGAAGTTCTGCGAAATCGCCACCTAGGGTCCCTTGTTAGGGCGGCGGGCGGGCGGCACCAGGATGCCGCACTAAAGCTGTCGCGCCTTGTCCCGCCCGCCGGCGCTTCTAACAACGCGCGCTCGCGGCGTTCCATCCGAGTCACAACGCTTCTGCAAAAGTCTTTGCGAGGTTCATGTCAGAGACGACGTCCTCGCAAGGTTGGGAAGTTTTTTTGTCGTGCCGGCGACGAGGTGTTGCGCAGTGGCGACGGTGTGCGCCGGGCGGCAGTGCCGGACAGCGCCGGGCAGCCGTGGTCAGGCAGTGCGGGGACGCGCAGTGCCCCGACTGGCCTCGGCACCGTACCGTACCGGTGTTTAGGAGACATAAAGGTGAGCGCGGCGCTATGCGGGCGGTTTATACCCCTCATTATACACGCAAAGGGACCCGGACGGCGGCGCACTAACGCCGTCTCTACTCCGCACTTCTAGGGACCTCGAGGCGTTCCGCGCAGGTGACCGAGCCCGTTGTTGCCCGTCGATACGCACGACCTCTAGGGGCGGTGGAGGCCCCCGCCAACGCACCGCCGACGCACCGCCGGCCGCCGACACCTGCGCCAAGGACCACCGCGCACCTGGAGGAGGCCCTGTTACACACAGTGGGCTCCCAGCGCCCGCAACCATAGGCGTTTCCGATCAGGCTCGTAAACGGAAGCAAGAGGAAGTAGCGGAAACGGGCAAGAGATGCCCGACGCCCAGGAGTATCTCCGGTTAGCGCTGAACCCGACCACAGAAATACAGGTTTTCAACGACGCTCGGAAGCGGAAGCAGAGAACAAAAACGACCCCAGCCCGGAAGCTCTCGAGAGCAGGTATGAGAACTTTTAATACACAAGGTCCGTGCCAAATATGGCAGGTAACCTCCAAATTCACTCAAAACGCCATTCAAGTTTCCCATACCTGCCCTCGAAAGTTTCCCGTCTGGAAGTGTTTTTGTATCGCCAGCTTTCCGTTTACAAATCTTATTGGAAACCTGTATTACGATGATGATGTGTTCCGGACCATATTTTATTGGGTCGCGTGGAGCTACTCCGCTACTCCGAGGTTCTGGCGCTATGGTGACCCTTTGAAATGACTGTAACTGATCAGCGAGAGCTAGACCTACGAATTTATGCGGTCTGCTCGCAGTCGACCCGCGACGGGGATACTCCTCGCTGTCGTGCGGTTTTTCATACTTCCTGTTTCCGCTCTGGAAGCGTTCATTCCACACTTCCGTTCTCGAGCCTCGCTGGAAATGCCTATTGAACGTCCACCCGAGTGCCGAGCTGAGTGCCGAGCCGACACGGACGAGTTCCCGCTGCCCGCCACCCCTCGTCCGCCATCAATCCATTCCACCTGACGTGTGTGCGGCCATTGCGGCCAGCCGTTCGTGAAAACAAACGTGTCGTATCCGATCGAAGCCCTTTCGGAGGCCGACGGACAGTAATGGCACGTCCAGGTTAGGTTAGGCGCGTTATGGCCGTGCATGCGGGCGAGCGCGCCCCGTGTGACCGGGCCCGCTGACTGCCAGCCGGGACAGCTGTTCGCTACTGTTACGGGGAAGTGGGCCAGCGTTAGGACGTTAGACACACACCTGCCAACTATCGGTCCAAGCCGACGCCGCGCGAACTAAAGCTGCTTCCCCCGCTGTGCCGCGGCAGGTGTGCCAACCCGATGGAGAATCCCGCTAACGGAGAAGATAGGTGCTGGCAAGGGTCAAGTGAAGGAACAGCCGATAGGGTATTCCGGAGGAAAGGCTGACAGAAGGTAAAAAGACAAGAATCAACCAGCGTATGCGGAATATACCGGTATGAATAGTTGCAAAGCACGGGCCGCACCATCAGCCACGAGGGATGACGTCAAAAATTCGGAAGCAGCTTAGCTCGCGCTAATAATATGGTCCGACCATTTGTTAGGGTCACACGGCACAGACACCACCAGCGCGGCCCGAAGTGAAAACTTCCCAGGCTGCATGTTGTCGTCCCGTGCCGTGTGAACCTACCAAATGGCTGGAACATATCATCAGCGCGAGCTAAGGCTCCAAATTTCTGACGTCCGCTGGCGGCGCGTGCTGCGTACCCTTTCCAACCGTTCGGCTCGATATCCGTCCCCGCTCAACCCCTGCTCCGCAATACCCACAGGCTTAGCTCGCGCTGATGATATGTTCCGACCGTTTGGTAGAGGGTCAGACTGCGAGAAGTCACTTGGTGCGGCCTGGGAAGCTGTATGTTCAGACCGCACAGAAGGCATCTTCTCTGTGTGACCGGTACATATCAGCAGCGCGAGCTAGACCTCCGAATTTCCGGCGTCGGCGCCCCACGGCCAGGCGGGGAGGTCCGACGAGACGCGGACGCGTCGCCGGGTGAACGCACTGCGGGGCCACGCCTGCCACGCCCCACCGCACGCTGGCTGCCACACGCACACGCTGCCGGCGCCGTGCCGTTCCAAACGAGGGAGAAAGTGTGAAGTGTGACCGGCAGCAGGTTCGCGTGGCATGGAAGGGCTTGGCGGCGGCGCTCCCCCGATCCCCAGTCCCCAATCCCCAATCCCCAGTCCCCAATCCCCAATCCCCCGGCCGGACGTCACGCCCCACGCGCTCAGCTCCCCCCGATCCCCAGTCCCCAATCCCCAATCCCCCGGCCGGACGTCACGCCCCACGCGCTCAGCTCGTCCCGATCCCACTGCAACACGAGTCACTGCACTCTGCGGCTCTGATAAGGCGCATTATCCGTGGGGCCGCGCCAAAACTCGGCCCGCGATGGAGCTGTCACAACCTAATGCCGGTCGTTCCGATGCGCAGTGCATGCGGCGCTGCGCGACTCGAAGAGGCTCCCCCGAAGTCCCCCTACCGCCGACCGCCCAGCAGGTGACGTGAATGCTGCTATCCATAGCACCCCGCCTGTCCTCGCGGCGACAGCAGTGGCGCGGAAAGCGTTAGCATAACTCTCTCTCTCTCTCTCTCTCTCTCTCTCTCTCTCTCTCTCTCTCTCTCTCTCTCTCTCTCTCTCTCTCTCTCTCTCTCTCTCTCTCTCTCTTTCTCTCCAACGACACCCGTTGCGAGAAAATCCCGCTCGCATTCCAATTTTATTCCATTTTTGCATTTTATCAGGGAGGGGGAATCTCTCCCGCGCCCGGCCCGCCGTATCCGTCACACACGAGACATTCCTGTGCACACGGGGCGGCGGGGCGCGAGTGCCATTCGGCTACTGCACACTAAACATATTCACCGGGAGCGATAATTGAACCTCGCGCAGATCCTATCAAGGCATCTGTGTGTGTGTATGTGTGTGTGTGTGTGTGTGTGTGTGTGTCCGGTCGTGTGTGGGTGCGGGTGGCCGACTGTGAGCGCGTGAGAAGCGCTGACCTTCGTAGAGAGCGGTAGGCGGGCAGAGAAGCCCATGGCAGCAGGGCCCTGCAGGGAGGGGACCGGGGCGAACCGGGGGGGGGGGGGGGGGGGAAGGGACAAAGCCGGAGAGGGAGCCGGAGGCCGGAGGGCGGCGATCGGCACAGCGTGGCAGAGCAGAGCACCGCTCGCCCGGTCCATACACGAGAATCGAAAGCAAAGCGCAGAGTACATAATGCGGAGGAAGGGGGAGATAGCGCGCGAGCACTTCCGGGAGCGGAAAGGTAATTTGAATATTAACTTTGGCCGCAGAGTGTTAAATGTCCATATATTTGAAAGCACAACGAGAAGAGAGAGAGAGAGAGAGAGAGAGGGGGGGGGAAGGAGAGAGAGAGAGGGACTGTAGAGTTGGAGAGCGCGGATCTGGAACGCGAGCGTACAGTGGTGAAGTGCGGTGCATACACTGTTTTGTTGATTTATTCACTTGGTCGTGATTGCGGCTCCGGATACATTACTTGTTCACTATTACCGCGTCGAAAAAAAAGTCGCGCACAGCCGCGTTGAGGCTACGTTATTCCCGTCCCCCGCTGCAGTGCACAGCGCCCCGGCCCTGGCATGTCGGCCCATGACCCCCCGGTCCCCCGGTGGTGGTCCGCGAGCAGAACACGCGGTCACGCACGTGTCAGGGGGCAGCAGCCATCAGCAGCACGGTGGAGCCCAGCGGAGCCATGCAAATCGAGGCGCGCCCGTCATATCTTTTTCTAGTCATCTTAATATTGTTGCCTTCTTCACAATGCAATCACTAGAGAGAAACGCGCGTTTGTTGTTTCGCCTTCTTTTGTGTTTCGTCGTTCCGCACCGGAGTCCTGCGTAGACTCTATGGACGCGGCGGAGAAGGTAGCTGTAGCGTGAATTTCATGGGAGTCTGCGCACTGCTGCACCATGCAACAGCAGCAGCAACAGCAGCAGCAACAGCAGCAGCAGCCTGTCACGGCGTTTCGGCCACCCTTTCTACGCCCTACAGCCTGCAGCGAGCTGTTTCTCTCTGTTCCCCAAAGCTGCGGTTCCCCGAAATAAGCCGTGTAGCTGATATTACAAAATGGTGCAAAATATTTTTTCATGCGTTCCTTTCTTCCTCACGTTAAAACGACCCCCTTCCTCCCTCCAGGTCGGCCTGGACGCTGCGGCGCGCCACGACGCGATGACACCTTGAAGTACGGCGGGAAGGAGGGGAGACGCCGCGCGGCCACCCGAAATTGAGCCATTAACGTCGCACTATTTCACCAAACAAATTTCACTCAAATTTCTCTTCCCTTTGCCTGCCCCGGGCCGGGCGGGGCCGGATCCAGCGGTTCCACGCCGGCGACAGTTTGTCCCATATTGCACGGACCTCACCAGCTCCAGTTATTCAGCATGGGGAACCCTGCTGGGGTTTCCTTTTATGAATCCCATAGCAACTCTTGTAGTTCCTCAGCGGCGGCAGTGCACCCTTTGTGGCCTCCCGCTGCGACGACTGCCAGCGCAGTCTTTGTGCGAACCTTTGCGGCTGAGCGGGCTGCGCCAGCCTGCGCTAGTAGTAAAAGTTATCACGGCGAGACGAGAAATCGTAAATGATTCGAGAGTAATACGAAAATAGGCCGACTCGAGGCGCGTCTTTTGTGATTCGGATGGAGGACGGCGGCGGGAGGCGGAGCGCCGCGAGGCCGCCGGGACCAAAAGGCATTGCGCGGCAGCCAAGTCCAGATTAGCCTTTGCACTTTTGCAGGAAGACACTTTCGTGGCAGTCCAGTCGTCTGAGTCTGCATTCGGAGAGTGCGAAGTACGAAAAAGTGAATCGCTGCTCGCTTGTGTCTTCAGGCCTCGCTGTAGAGTTGGCCAGCGTCCTGTCCGTGACGGGGACGCTCTCGACGACGTTCTCGGCGACGGTCCGGTGGTGGTGTGGTGGTCTTCTCGGGTCGGGAGGTGCACGGCCCCCGCGGGCACCGCTCACGGGGTCCTGGCGGCGAGCGCGTGCTCACCGTCATTCGGTGTTTCTCCATGGGAAATAAAGAGGACCGCTTTCTCGCCAGCGACGTCCGACGAACCTCACGGTCCCTCCAGTACAGTGCACGCGCCCACCGCGAGAAACAGTATGCAAATGTGTGTACAGAACGTAGGTACCGGGAGTTGTGTGTGAGTGCGTGTGTCGGTCTTTGTGAAGTTTGTGTGGAGCGGGGCGGAGCCGGAGCGCCCGCAGGCCGCAGGCCGCAGGCTGCAGGCCACGCCAGGCGAGGCGGACATGAACAACCAGGCCAGCAAAGGCCGACTATGAAATCTCCTCTACTTTGGGTTCGCCGCGCGCCGGCCGTGCTGCGTGTCTGAGTGCAAAACAGGAGCCGAGCCTAGTAATTAGGTCCAGGTGGGCGCAGGTGCGCCCCGGCAGGCCTCAGCAGGTGAGGAGGGCATGAGTCGGCGATGCCGGCAGCTGCCGTGGCAGAGCCGGGCAGATCTGTGATAGACACACCTACCCGAAGTGTGAGGCTGGGAGGCTGCCTCTCACCGGCGCATCTGCGGGGTGGTGATACGTCCGAGACATGTCGATGACAGCCCAGTGATGGCCGGGAGGGAAACAACTGTCCACCAGAGAAGCAACGCGGCCCGGCGAGGCCCCGCGAGGGGAGTGGGCGTTACACGGCACCGCCCGGCTCTGGCGACCTCTGCCGGCCTCCTCTGCCCAGCTGGGACAGGAAGGTGGAAAAGCAGCGAGCAGCTTTCGCCTTCAAGTCCACTCGCTCGTCGTTTCCTGCCTTGCCCCCAATTATTGGCGAAGCAAAGTGTGCTCTGGGGGAGCGCGCAGCGCGCTCTGCTGGTACTTTGGCGCTGCTTCTCTCCTTCTCCGCCACTCCTCTCCCTCTCTCTCCCTCTCTCAACCTTTCACCTTGCCCCGGGCGCTGCTGCTCCTACCGCGACCGGAGTATGGTTTTGCCGGACGCGGGGGCGTGCCGGCGTGCCGTGATGGTGCTGTGGCGGAGCGTAGCGCGCACACCGCCCGGCTCGTGCGAGGAGAGCAGCACATCAAAGACAGAGAAGAGATACGTCCCACTGCCAGCTGGGGCCGGGGGCGGGGCGGGGCGGGGCGGGGCGGAGCGAGGCGGGGCGGGGTGGTTTCCGTGCTCTCCGCCGTCCAAATTAACGTTTCCAGAAATTACAATGTTGTAATTTGCATTTTGAGTTGGTGAGGTCCTGCTGCTGTTTGCTGGGCCCTGCGGCGGCCCGGTGCCCGCCCGTGGCCCGCCCGTGGCCCGCCCGTGGCCCGCCCGCCCGTGGCCCGCCCGTGCCCGCCGTGGCCCGCCCGTGGCCCGCCCGCCCGCCCGTGGCCCGCCCGCCCGTGGCCCGCCCGCGGCCCGCCCGCGGCCCGCCCGTGGCCCGCCCGTGGCCCGCCCGTGGCCCGCCCGCCCGCCCGTGGCCCGCCCGTGGCCCGCCCGTGGCCCGCCCGTGGCCCGCCCGTGGCCCGCCCGCGGCCCGCCCGTGGCCCGCCCGTGGCCCGCCAGCCGACCGCGGCGGAGTCTTGCTGTGTGCTCCCCTCATTATGTGAGCGATGTGTTAAAGACAAAACGCCGTTGAACGCATTTCATGCCGTACGTGTTATTTCCACACCATTCTCACTCCGTCCCCTCCACAAAATACCAGTCATCACGAAACACTGCAGGCATGATGATTCCGATGAACGTCGTCCAGGACCCGGCCAGCTCGGGGACTGGGCATGCAGATGTGCAGGGCTGGCCGCTGCTGCCGCTGCTGCCGCTGCTGCCGCTGCTGCCGCTGCTGCCGCTGCTGCCGCTGCTGCCGCTGCTGCCGCTGCTGCCGCTGCTGCCGCTGCTGCCGCTGCTGCCGCTGCTGCCGCTGCTGCTGCTGCTGCTGCTGCTGCCGCTGCTGCCGCTGCTGCCGCTGCTGCTGCTGCTGCCGCTGCTGCCGCTGCTGCGCTGCTGCTGCTGCTGCTGCTGCTGCCGCTGCTGCCGCTGCTGCCGCTGCTGCCGCTGCTGCCGCTGCTGCCGCTGCTGCCGCTGCTGCCGCTGCTGCCGCTGCTGCCGCTGCTGCCGCTGCTGCCGCTGCTGCCGCTGCTGCCGCTGCTGCCGCTGCTGCCGCTGCTGCCGCTGCTGCCGCGCTGCATGCGGACGGCTGGACACGGGAGGAGGGTTGGGTCCGCCGAGTCCACCGGGTCAGCCGGGTTTCTCCCAGGTGCACACAACCCATATCCATGCCGCTGTTGTTGTGATGGTGGGCTCATGGCCCCGGAACAGGGCACATGCATACCATTACCCGCCATGGCATGGCTGTGCATGGATTTGCATCACATTCGCAGGATACCGAGCCCCCTCCCCCAACCACTGAACATGAACATGGCCCCCTTTCACCCCTGAAAAACAGCCCCGTTGCATCCCACCGCCTTCTTTAGCCGCCGCAAGCCTCCGTCCACACGCGCGCACACACACACACACACACACACACACACACACACACACACACACACACACACACTTTACCTTGCACGACAAACCACCGACTGTGCGACACACATTTCTTGAAATTTCATCAACGTTTTCTAACATTTTCGAAGAAATCCCAAGCGCGCGGCGCCGCGGCGAGGTCTGACGGATGGCGGCGTCGTTAGATGGCCACGACCACCACGATGACCATGTACCCGCGCGAACGACCCAAGTTAACCTTAATGTGGCCGTGTGGCGCCGTGTGGACTCAGGGCGGTGCCAACCATCACCAGGAGCACCACCACCACCAGCGTGCACCGACCATCACACATTGTTTCGAAATCACTTTAATGGCACCGTTTACGGCCGCAACAATACGCTTGTGGACAAAAGAAAGCGGAACGCAGAGGAGAACGAGGGAAATGAGAAGAGGAGGAGAGAGAGAGAGAGAGAGAGAGAGAGAGAGAGAGAGAGAGAGAGAGAGAGAGAGAGAGAGAGAGAGAGAGAGAGAGAGAGAGAGAGAGAAAGAGAAGGGGGAGGGGCAGAAAGGGAGTAGAGGTGCAAACGGACAGAGACGAGAAAGGAGAAGAAGAGAAGAAGGGTGGAGCGGCAAAAGGCGACGGCTCGCAGCTGGGCAGAGAGAGAAAAAGGATACCACTCTCTTGGTGCTACCTAATCCGTTTATAATAGCGGGGGAGGCCTCGGCTCCAGTCCTCCGGGCCTCCAGGGCCTTAGTGTACCGAGCACTGTACAACGGCCACCGCACGACATGCGAGTGAGCACGGGGGAGGAGTGGGAGGGGGACGGGGGACGGGAGGGGCCGCCCGCAGGACGCGGCGGGTTACGCCTAATGTTTGCGTGATAGGATCTGCCTGCCAGCAGCGCAGTGGGCTCTGGGCTCTCTGCTCCGCTGCCGGCCCCGCCAGGCCCCGTTTGGCCATGAATTTTGAACGCACAAAAAAAACATGCCAAAAGCCCCCGAGTCTCAAAGGATTTCGAGAAATATTGAATGGTTCGCGGTTTTGGCAAAGTTTCGTCGAGCCGAAACCGCCGATGAAGTCGCTGTTGAGCACCTAGCGCCTGCGAGTGCAAGGGTAGGCCGGCCCGCACAACACGCGTGCAAGAAGAAGCCGGAGTTGCCTACCCAGCAGGCGCCCCAGTCGTTGGCCAGAACAGTTTCGCCTCTGCGGCCTATGGTGCTACGATACAAGGCATACATACGTTCTTTCATTGACGTTCCTTGCAATGCCCCGCACACACTCCTTGCCAGCGGCCTCCCGTCGTTTCCCCACCGACCGTCCGTGTGGCTCCATTTCCCTCCAGGACGTGACCTCGGAGGGCCTCTTTTACACCTCCTTCGAGAGCGCGCGTCCACCGAGACCAGCGCACGGCGGGAGGAGAAAGCTCTCTCTCTCTCTCTCTCTCTCTCTCTCTCTCTCTCTCTCTCTCTCTCTCTCTCTCTCTCTCTCTCTCTCTCTCTCTCTCTCTCTCTCCGCCGCCCCCTCCTCCTCCGGTTAGGGTCGGGTCGATGGCGACACCAGCACACGACACACACACGGGACGATGGACACGGGACAGACACGCGACACGGCAGCAGGTCCGGCGCGGAGTCTTCCTTCCCCGCCTTCCTTTGTTCGGGCGGCAGCGGCGGCAGCGGCGGCAGCGGCGGCAGCGGCGGCAGCGGCGGCAGCGGCGGCAGCGGCGGCAGCGGCGGCACCGCAACCGCTTTGACGAGGAGGGTACCAGCCAACTGGGTCGTGCCGCACCGGCCGCCCGGCCTCCCCGCCAGGCAAAACGCACTCACCTCGCCTTCTGCCCGCTCGGCTCGGTGTGGTCAGCGCAGAGCTGTGCGGAGCCCGCTGGGTCAGCCCCGTAGCTCCTTAGGCCGGCCGCCGCACTTGCGTGGGTGTCTGCAGGGCGGTGCGGCGGGGGCAGCGGGGGCAGCGGGGCGTGGAGGCAGGAGGCGGCTGACGGCTGCGTCCGCGAGAGGCTTTCGTCACTGTCGGCCGTGACAAAAGTGACCCGCACGCCCGCACGCAGCCCTTCGCTATTCCTTTCCTTGTCGCGACCCTCCGCTTCTCGACTCGACGATTCAACGTCATTGCGGGAACTATGGGGTGGTTGGTAGGAAAATGCGGCGAAAGGCGCGCTCCAGCGGTGGCTCGATCCCGCGACCAGCCGGTGAGGATTCCCTGGCACGTCCACTAGAGAGTGTCGCTGCAAATTGTACTAATAAGCGTGTAACAATAATGTGAATGAAATGGCCCCAGCCGGGTTCCCGTCATTTCCGTCTGCCCATAGTTAAGTATGGTCAAAAAGCGGCTCTCACCGTGTTATGTGATCATAGAAAATGACTGCCTGTCCGGGCCACGTTTGTAATGAATTGTGGACACGAAGAGTGTTACAAACACGGAGTTGTCAAAGGTGACGTGTGTGTCTGTGTGTGTGTGGGTGCGCGCGATAGCATGTCATTCCTATTTGATGTGTGATATCCGCGAACACAAGTGGACGCTCAGACGAAACACAATATTCATTTATTATAAAAAGAAATGTATAACGATGTTAGAAATTTGCTTTCATCTACCGTGTCCACTATAGTTGACCGTTCGTGGCACCAACTAACCTGACCACTCGAACACTGTAATCACTTTCGAAAAACAAAAAGTGCCCCGTGGGGCCCAAACAGGTTCCCTGGTTCTCTGCTCGGACCACAGGGAAATGAGCTGAGGGGCAGTTTGGTGTTGTGGGTGCACTCGAACGACCGGCTCCGGGCCGAGACAAGGTAGCAAGGCAAAGGCTTCAGCTTAACCACACTGTCAACGAACCGTTGTGACGAAAGATAAGCGGGGACGGTGGGTAAAGAAGGGATATTTATAACGCTTGTCGGTTTGAGACGCTGAATAAACTCTGACAAGTGACTCACCATACGCCAACAAAGCATCACATTTAGCTGCTGACAGTATTCTCCATGCTCAGGTACAGAAGTCATAAACAAATTCATAATTTTCAGCTAAATAAGAACCGAGGTGACTAAAACTGTTGGGCCTCGATGAAAACTCTGCATCCTTGACCAAAATGAATTTGAAGATGGAAATAAATGTTACTTTTCTAACAGTGTCATTGACGGTGAAGGCAAACCGAGAGTAAGTAAAATAAACTGTGTGTGCAAAATGTCACTGAAGAAGTGGACCGCTGCGCGACTGTGGGCGCCATCTATCGGCAGCCGGCAGCACCACGCGTCCAGCGGCGTCCATGCTATCCAGCTGGTGTCTGAACGCGCCCAAACCAAGCCCTTCGTGCCAAACATGGACGTAGTGTGCCCGCTGAACTGCACTAGCAGCGGGAGCTGCAGTAGCGGCGCCGATGGCGTCGAAGCCGGCGAAATGGAGGTGTCATGAAGTGCAGCGCTGCTAGCGGGTAGCCGGTCAGACCGAGCAGGCAGCGCACCGCACGGCCCGAGCAGCCCGAGCTGGCCGACAAGAGATCAGCTGATCTGCCAGCTGCAGAGAGCGCTCCGCCAGGCTCTGCTCAGCTCTGCTGCTGTGGAGGGGCGTGGCGGGGGAGGGAGGGAGAAGAGGGGGGAGGGTGGGGGCAGCAGGTCGTTGCTCTCTAGTGCCCGGCACAGCCGTAGCGCAGCGGCAGCAGCAGCTGACTGACACGCCAGGCCACGGCAGGCCACGCCACGCCACACCGGTACACAGCTCGCGCTAGCTCGCGCCCCGCGGCGTTGAGGTGGTCTTGTAGGGTCGAGGGATCCACAACTCTGCTCCAAAGTGTACACTGATTGTGTTGATTGTGTCGATTTTTCCACAAAATTTGAAATTTCAGACTGGTTAGAGGCCTTTACGGCCGTTTTTAGCCCTACAATGAAGCTCAGGCCTCATTCTAATGCAGTTTTTAAGATTTTTAATTGATGATTGTGTTTGATCGTGTGGAAATGTGTACACTGATTGTCTCGAGTTGTGGACCCCTCGTGTAGGGTGGTCCATATGCGCAATGTTGGTACAATTGGTTGGGGCGGACTCGTCAAAAGTTCCATTTTTACATACGAACCATGAATCTAACAAGACAGGCATGGAGAACGCTTTAGCGTCCTAGGACAGACTCGTTCTTTGAGTTTTGAGGGAAAATACGGTTTTTCGAGATTTTCATAATTTAATGTTTTGGGTTCTCATATTAACGAACAATTTCTGCACAATCAGTATTTGTGAATTTTTAAAAATTTTGTGTTTTTCTCGCATTTTTACTGGACTTAGCCACTGATCTATTACTCCGAGCCCTGCAGAGTACGCGAAAAGTGATTGTTGACGGCGGGCGACGGATGGTCCCAAGACAATCTTCCACCGATCTGCGGTCTCTAAAAACGAGTATTTTTGTTTTTTGTTTTTCAGAAATCTAATATGTTATTTTCGAAACTAGATCAACGCCCAACCAAAACGTTCCCAAAACAGAATCCCTCCATTACGCATTTTTCGAGATGAATCGGGGTCTTAACTGACAGGGCGAGCGCAATACTCGTTTTTTTTTTTGCTTCTACGTCATAGTCGTAGTAGAGGAAGCAAAGAACGAGTAATGAGCGGAAGTCTGTAAGACAATACTCAGGGGTCGCGCAGAGGTCACAATGTGCCCTTATGAACAGTAAAAATCAATATTTTTTGAAAATTCCCTAAAAAAATCCCAGGATCAATCTGGCCAAAGTATGGTTACCAGTACCAACCACGCTCGCATTATCCGCGCGTCACGATCCGATATAACTCTGAATTTTTGCGATGCGGCTCACATCGTGTCAGTTCAGAGCCGTATGCTGTGGCCATGGAGGCGCTGACCTGGTGGGGCCGCTGCGTGACCCGAACTGGATCCCGGCCGCCTGCACTGAGCAGTGGACCGCTCGCGGCAGGGGCAGGAGCAGGAGCAGGCCAGCGGCAGCAGCAGCGGCAGCACACTCTCATAAAGGAATGCTTGAATCAAGCATAATATGCTTGATCCAAAGCAATTTTTAGGCTTGAACCGCAAATTCTCCGCCAAGCATAATATGCTTGTTCCAAGCATGACTATGCAAGATTTAAGAATATTATGCTTGGGTCAAGTGTACCTATACTGGTCGTGCCAAGCTTTGTTATGCTTCGCAGAAGCTTCATATGCTTGCAGCAAGCATCATGAACTTTGATTTACGTAACTCCGCCAAGAATCTTCATTTAACGTACATTTTGCGTTAGTTCAAGCATTCATTTTTGAGAGTGCAGCAGCGGCAGCAGGCGAGATAGTTCGGTGGCCGCCTGCCAGTGTAGGCAACCCCCTTTACGCCTCATTCAAGTGCGTTGCCAGCGGCAGGCGTTCTCTCTACGATCATCAAAATGAAGACCGCCGCCGACTCATTTGGGATGTGTCCAAAAATCCCAAATAAGCAGCGAGCAGCCTGACAGTGGAGAGGGGCCCGACCCGGCCTGGGCCGGCCGCGGGCTGCCGCGGGCTGCCGCGGGCTGCCGCAGGGCCAGTCAGGCCAGCTGAGCGGGCCATGAATATGAATCACAGTATTAACATGTTACAGGACATGGTTCGTGCTGATCCGGTCTAGTTTAGGAAGTGTGTTATAACGCGCGCGGCCTATGGGGCCTGCCATGGCCTGCCGACGGCACACTATAGCTTGACCTCTGGCCGCCTACGGCCCTGCGGCCCCGTCATGGACGCACGGAAGTCACGGTAGCCGCCAGGGCCCCCTAGAGGTGTTCCCTAGAGGCCCCCGGCGCAGGCATGGCGGGCAGGGCCTGTGCTAGCTGTGCAGGGCCTTTCCCGGGGGCACGGAGCCGCGCCCGGAGCCCGCGGGCCCCCAGGCCGCTCGCGCTGCTCGCACGCGGGCCGCTATCAGCACGCCTTCGCACGCTCCCCTGCAGTTCCCTGCAGTGCTCCGGGCCTCTGGCCTCCGGGCCTCCGGGTTCGTCCTTCACTGTGTCAAAACCGGCGTAACCTTTACGATCGTCTTAACAACGGCCACATTAATTTTGCAGATCGGAATCGAAGCGCAAAGTAATGTCCTGCCTGTCAGGTAGGCAACCCGCGCAGGGCGTGTAGCTGCCTACCCGCTTATGTACAGGGGTGGGGCGGGACGCATATACCGGGTTGGGTGTGTTGTATAAAACGAAACGGCGTACTAAACGCGGTGCGAATTACCCATTCTGCTCTCTCTCTCTCTCTCTCTCTCTCTCGTTGTCTTTCTTTTTCTTTCTCTCGTTGCAGGCTCTCACAATGGGCCTGCGTGGGCACACACGTACAACCTGGTCCTGCGTTTAGCTCGGCCATGTTTATGCATGTGGCTATGCATCCATCCCCAATAGGGTACATAACGCAACGTTACGCTCGGTGTACCCCCTCCCAACTGCATTTCCCATTTTCTTTCTGTCTCTCTTTTGACTTCGTTCAGTCTCACTCTACCTCTCTCTCTTTTTCCTTTTCCCCAATTCATTTCGGTCGGAAAGTGTGCGGAGGAAGTGCCTTGGCACCTATTTGCGTGTGATTTAGTTTACAGTATCTGATGGTGGTCACGGCATGCACCTGCACGGGCCGGCGCGGCGGTGGCGGCTGCGGGCGCGGTAGCAGGCCCAGCCATGGGGGAGTATCAGGACGTGCACAGGCCATCTAACCAGGGTTTGTCCAAAATCCCACCACAATTTGGAACAAGCCCGGTGAATTTTTCCTTTCTTTTTCTTAAAATTTGTTGCTGTGACTTTTTTTTGGCATGTCCAGTATTTTGCGTCATCATCCTGATAAGAGCAGAACCTGAAAGTTAAACTAACAGTTACAGCGTACTACTTGTCATCAAGGTGAGCACTAGCGATATATTAAACTATTGTCGTTGGTCCAGTTGCACCATAATGATATCAATCATCACATCCGTCAGTCTGCTGTGTGCTCTGACCCTGGGGAGCCGCTGGTTTAACGATAGAAGTGTGGAGGGAGAGGGAGAGAGAGAGAGAGAGAGAGAGAGACAGAGAGACAGAGAGAGAGAGAGAGAGAGAGAGAGAGAGAGAGCGAAAGAGGGGGGAGATAAGCGTGGGGAAGAGGGGGAGAGACAGCGCGCACCTGACTGTCACAGGAGTGGCCACGCTCAGTGCCCACATGTGCATCGGCACACACTGCACCCAATTACTGCACTGGCGGCTGCATACGGGCCCACCACCCCCAGCGCAGCACGGCGCAGCACGGCGCAGCACACCGGCCCCGCCAGTCCCACGAGGGCAGAATTCAATTTGGATTAACGGGAGGATCAGCATAGGCCTCTGTATATTGCAAGGCCGGCGATGCGGGGGCTACACGGCCGGCTTGGTGTCACTCTGGGAGCCCGCAGCAGCCTATGGCACAGCCTATGGCACAGCCTATGGCACAGCCTATGGCACAGCCTATGGCACAGCCTATGGCACAGCCTATGGCACAGCCTATGGCACAGCCTATGGCACAGCCTATGGCACAGCCTATGGCACAGCCTATGGCACAGCCTATGGCACAGCCTATGGCACAGCCTATGGCACAGCCTATGGCACAGCCTATGGCACAGCCTATGGCACAGCCTATAACACACTCTATGACACAGCCTATAACACAGTCTATGACACAGCCTATGGCATAGCCTATGGCACAGCCTATGGCACAGCCTATGGCACAGCCTATGGCAACAGCCTATGGCACAGCCTATAACACAGTCTATGACACAGCCTATGGCGGCAGTATATGGCAGCACCCTGTAACAGCACAGCCGCAGCTCAGGTCCGAGTAGCTATCGCCACAGGCGTTATGGTCTTGGCAGTATTTTCCGACTTCACCCCAGTTTGAGTGATGTCGCACGTTTTTATTCCCCCCCTCGTCTTTTTCGGCAGGGTGGACTCAGTGACCGTGTTTGCCAGCAGCGCTGGGCTCGCGCGAGGGCTCGCGGGTCGCTGCCCTCGACGGCCCCCGATCGAACAGGAAACGCCGTGCCAATGAGAAGCAGATCGCCGACCGGCACGCCTACGAGTTACGCCACCGGTAAGGTGAACGATTTTCGACATTTCATAAAGTCTCGCTTCTGCCGATTGGCAGCAGCTGAAAGCAGGCGTTTCATAATGGGCGTCTTGAGCGCTCATCATACTGTGTAAAGAGCGTTTGAAAGACCCGGCGTTGTGCGTTACAGATGAGGAGGACGATGACCCGTAACTGATGACATCCCTCCAGGTCGATGACCCGGGCAAAATTTCACAGCGAGGTTACTTCGGAAATTTACTTTAAAAATGACTTTTAAATGAATCTGACTCGGCCTGTTATTTTAGTGTGCTTTTCCCCTGACTTAGCTCCAGTATCACCATATAATTAACAAAACGTTAGCTCCGCCAAAAAAAAGTGTCATAGTGGAGATGCTGGGATTTGAACCCAGGACTTTCAGCATGCGAAGCAGACACTCTACCACTGAGTTACATCCCCGGACGGTGAGGAAGTGCGGCCTCGCGCCGTCCCACTCTCTCTCTCTCTCTCTCTCTCTCTCTCTCTCTCTCTCTCTCTCTCTCTCTCTATCTCTCTCTCTCTCTCTCGCTCTCTCCCTCTCACTCTCTCTCTCTTTCGCTCAATCTCTCTGTCTCGCTCGCACTCGGCGGCCGGCCGGTCCCCACCACACCTCCGCCAGACAGGCCACGCTGCGCCTCGCCACGCCACGCCCCGCCCGGCCCGTGTACTGTACACCAGAGCCAGCAGCAATAGATGGCACAAATTTTAAAATGTATTAAAAGTACATTAAATCAGCATTGGTACTTTGGCTAACTAACGACGGCTTGGCGGACTTCTCGCGTCAACGCGCTGGATATGAGCGACTCTCGACAGCCAGGCGGCGCAAGTCGACTCTATGACAGCCATGATTTATGGCCGTGAGCTCGGCGTATTGTTTCGTCATTTTAATTCAGCACCACGCATGTATGCCTTATCGAACGCTGGCCGCGGGGCTGGCCGGGTGACCACGCGAGCGGCTTTACTATGCGTACCACATAGCAAGCAGCGCACCCTGAAAAATGTTTTCGCTGAACAAGTCTAGTCTGACCTGAACACATTTCTAGACTCGAAGGATTCACTCAAGACTTCGTTTTCGACCCAACTACGTTAGAATAGCTGTAAGAACATAAGTGGTTTCGGAAATATCAAAGTCTGTCTGCGTTTTTGCGGGCGCGGCACGCCACCGGTATTCGAACCCACGACGCTGCTCTGCCTCTGCCCGACAAGTTGCGCCATATGAAGCGGCGGCCCGAGCGACAATCAAGTCACAGCCTCAAAGATATATGAGCGCCGGTCGCCGCGGTCTCCGGCAACTGAGATGGGACCAGTGCGGCGTGGTGTTGGTGTGGTGCAGGGTTCGAATGGCTTCCGGCTACGCGCGAGTTCCGGTACAGGGCAGCGAGCTAGAACAGCAGCAGCAGCAGCAGCAGCAGCAGCAGCAGCAGCAGCAGCAGCAGCAGCAGCAGCAGCAGCAGCAGCAGCTGAAGCAGCAGCAGCAGCAGCAGCAGCAGCAGCAGCAGCAGCAGCTGAAGCAGCAGCAGCAGCAGCAGCAGAAGCAGCAGCAGCAGCAGCAGCAGCAGCAGCAGCAGCAGCAGCAGCAGCTGAAGCAGCATCAGCAGCAGCAGCAGCAGCAGCAGCAGCAGCAGCAGCAGCAGCAGCAGCAGCAGCAGCAGCAGCAGCAGCAGCAGCAGCAGCAGCAGCAGCAGCAGCAGCAGCAGCAGCAGCAGCAAGTAACGAGCCAGCCCGCCCGCGGAGCGTGCGCAGCGCCGACTGGGCATCGGCGTGTGGTCGATGTGGTCCAAAGTTCGGGCCCTTGGACTAAGCCGCGGACTACACCGCGGACTACACCGCGGACTACACCGTGGACTACACCGTGGACTACACCAGGCTATACCGTTTCCGTTTGTGCTGCCGCGTCGAGGAGTTCCACTAATGGCCGCGCTGCCCTGCCCGTAAATAAATTGCAGACCCATTCCACTCCCTCGGCGAGGCATCGGCGGACGCAGCCATCGGCCGGACAGCCGGTCAGAGCTGCACAAGCTGGGATGGACGGTGACATATATTTTTAATTAATAACGGGATATCGCGACGAAAAACGCAGCCCCCTCCTCCCCCCCCCCCCCGTAACGTCCCCGCCCCACCGCGCCGCGCCACGCCTGTGGCATTACCGCGCGGACCACACCCCTACAGCAACTAGGGACGCCTCCGGAACTGCAGCAATTGCCAGGCCCAGCCCGGCCCGCGTCCAACCCCCTACAGCCCCGCATCCGCGCACATGACATTATCGCTCGTGGCGCGAGTTTGAACGCAGCCCGAGTTTTCCTAAAGTGCATGCGCAGGGGGAAAATTAATTAGCCACTGCGCGCGTTTGCGTGTCGTGTCGTGTCGTGTGTGTGTGTGTGTGTGTGTGTGTGTGTGCGCGTGTGCGTGTGCGTGTGTGTGCATTCATGAGCGCCTTTTGCGTGGCATTTATCACATTCGTCCAGGGGGTGTGTCTTCTTGACGTGGGGCGGACATTGCTATTATTTGTTCGTGTGCAGAAAGAGGAGGAGGAGGGGGGGGGGAGGGGGGAGGCAGAGGAATTAGCTGCCGGCTGTGGTTCATTTCGTAGTCACCTGACCGCCTCCGCCAATTTTACCGACCGCACGCATTGGCGCGTGGACGCATTGCCCGCAGAGAGTATACAGTGTGTTTGTTTGTGGTTGGTCAGCGTGCATAGGGATCCAGAATCTTCGCTGACTCTCAAAAATACTTTCCCATCACATCCTTTCAGTTTGACCACATAACTTCGGGTGTTATTTGGTGGGCTGTTTTACCGGAGCGCTGCGTTGCCTCGAGGTGTGCGCGTGGCAGTGGTAGTCCGGAGGCCCGGAGGCTCAAAGCATTGGAGGCCAGGAGGCCCGGAGGCTCAAAGCATTGGAGGCCAGCAGGAGGCCCGGAGGCTCAAAGCATTGGAGGCCCGGAGGCCCGGAGGCCCGGAGGCCCGGAGGCCCGGAGGCCCGGAGGCCCAGAGGCCAGTGGGCCCGGAGGACCGGAGCGCCGACCGCAAGCACTCTGCTCACCGGGGACCGAACCGGGGCCACCGCGGCTCCTCCGCGGCGCTGCGTGCGAAAGTGGGCCGCACTTACGCGACCCGTCCTCCTGAGCCTTAATTAGCCCTGCGAAAAAAAAAAAAAAAAATAAGAGTGGCTCGGGACCCGGGGGGCTTGTACCGAACTCCGGAGCTGCTCCCCCGCGGCAGCATCGCCCCTCCGCCGTCGCCAAACACAAGGGATGGCGTGCGGGACGGTGCCGGGCCTCAAGCCGCAGTGCCAGTGTTTAGCTTGTCCAAACCTACGATGGATGAGCCGAGGCCGAGCGCGGCTGAAACAACGCCGCCATGCCGCTGGCCGCTGGCCGCCGCTGCGGTCTAGTCGACGAGCCAGCAGTGGCGTGGCGGGCGCGGCCAGGGCGCCGACTGCCGACGGCCGTAACCACAGCACCGCCCTGCGCTCCACGTTGGAGGCCTCACGCCGCCAAGCGCCGCCTAGCGCCGCCCAGGGCAGCGACGGTCGTTTGCTGGAAGTTATGACGCAAAAGGTGGAAAATAGGATGGAACAATCATCCAATTTTGAACGGTGCGTTCGGCGCGGTGTTTGACGGGCCGCGCGCCGAGGCTGAGTCGCTCTGCTTGCTGCGGCTGCCCTGGCTGCCCTGGCTGCCCTGGCTGCCCTGGCTGCCCTGGCTGCCCTGGCTGCCCTGGCTGCCCTGGCTGCCCTGGCTGCCCTGGCTGCCCTGGCTGCCCTGGCTGCCCTGGCTGCCCTGGCTGCCCTGGCTGCCCTGGCTGCCCTGGCCGCCCTCGCCGATCAGCCCCACTGCAGCAGATCACATCACCAGTCAACAACAACTCCCAGAGTCAGCGTACCAACCAATTCTTGAAAATCTGAGAGGTCCAGATCTTTTAGAAGTTTATGTGTGTAGAAACGGGCCAAATCCGAACGACAACGACACGAAGGAACAAGGGGGGGGGGGGGACTGGACCACGATAAGCCTATCTTTCTTATTGTACACCGAGAAGGGGAGCTGATGACCCTCGCACATCACCCCCCGGACACGACGAAGTAAAGCGGAGAGGCTATGGCAGGGTAGGGGGGCAGCGGCCGGGTGTATCGACCCCTGTCGCCGTGTATCATCCCCGTGGCAATTCGGAAGGGGGTAGCAAGAGCAACAACAACCCCCTCTCCCCCTCCTACGCCCCCGCGGCACGCCCAGCCATCGCGCCCCGGACGGAAATGTAAGGCGTAATTCATCTTTGATAGCCGTGCATTACTCACAATTTGGAGTCGAGTTGATGGCGCTGAGGGTTGTTAAGCGCGCTATCGCCGCGGCCCGCCGCCCGCCCTGCCTGCGAACACGACCCCCTCGCACGGCCCACGGCCCGCGGCCCGCGCTACAGCCGTACAGCGACGACCTTCGGTGAGCCTGCACGTCCGCGCGCACACACCGGCAGGGGAGGACGGGGCGCGGGCGGGACCTAACGGGGGTAGTCCGGTCTGCATTACACGTCGTGGACGTCGTCCGGCCGTGCGGTCCGTGGCCGCCATTGTTTTTGTCGGTCCCACGACGCAAGTGATTGTCTTCACTTCGGGGGAAAGAGACGGGCGGGCGGGCGGACGGCGCGGCACAGCCCGGCGCGCGCATGGTTTGCCGGAAGTCGTATGGACAGACCCTCCGCCGCGTGGTGGGCCTGATGAGTCCACCCACAGCACGCCGCGCACGCCGAGGACCACCGCGAGGGTCATCCTAATGACGGCCGGGGTCCTGGCCAGGGTCCTGGCCCGGCCCACCTCGGCACCGATACTTCGAACCTCTCTCTCTCTCTCTCTCTCTCTCTCTCTCTCTCTCTCTCTCTCTCTCTCTCTCTCTCTCTCTCTCTCTCTCTCTCTCTCTCTCTCTCTCTCTCTCTCTCTCATGCCATTTGACTGCGCGAGTGCGGGAAATGCGGCGGCCGGAAAAGGGGGAGGGGGAGGGGGGCGGAAGAATGAATGGGGGAGGCCGGAAGGAAGCAAATGAATGAGGAGCATTAAAACATTTACTCGGCACGGTAATGATAGTCATAACCACGACAAAAGACAATTCCATGCTGGTGGTGATGCCCTGGTGACCGTGCTGGCGCAGTGCGTCGTGTGGCTGGCGATGGGGGACGACGGCGGCCCTTGCGGGGACAGCGAAGGGAATGGGTTGGTCCTAGAAGGGCACAAAAAAGGTGGAGTTTCTCTGGTCAGGCTAGGTCCGCGGCTGGTCTGAAGGACATGGCACAGCACAGAGCCCTGCCTCTGCGGTTCCTGCGGCTCCTTGACTGCCGCGGGCTAGGTGGAAAGGGGGGAAAGGGGGAGAAGAGGGACGAGGCGGGCTAAAGAGGTCGTACGAGACAAGAAGAGGGCAAACGCAAAGGTATTAATCAAAGACGTGAAGAAAGGTGCAAAGGCGGCCAAGTCGAGCGGAGCACGGCGGAGCGCGGCGGAGCTGAGGGGAGAGTGATCCATCGTCCGGCATTATCGACTCGACAGACCGTCGGCCAACAAAAGTCTCAAATCACACCCCTCGCACGCCCGGCCCGGCGGCCCGGTCTAATAAATGCGTAGGCATTTCTGGTCCCAGTCTCCGAGCAGCAGCAGCAGCTCCATCTCCAAGCCTCGGCATCGAGCGCACAGCATCGACGGCTTCTTCTCTCGGCGGATAGAAGCAGAGGTCTCTGTACGCAAAGCAAAGTGGCACCTTTTGCCCTCTGCAGGTCGATAGAAGGAGAGCCTTATCCTAATTAGCAGGACGAACGGCGAGGTAGGAGTAACGAGGAGTGGGATGGAAACGGGGAGGTGTTGTCTTGTTTCAGTTCTCGCGTCTTCCTCTTTGCACACCATTTCGCCGGTTGGGGCGTCCTTTTCACTCGTTCTTTGCTTCCTCTACTACTACTATGACGTACAAGCAAAAAAAAGAACGAGTATTGGGCTCGCCCTGTCAGTTAAGACCCCGATTCATCTCGGAGGGATCCTGTTTTGGGGGCGTTTTGGTTGGGCGTTGATCTAGTTTCGAAAATGACATATTAGATTTCTGAAAAAAAAAAAAAAAAAAATACTCGTATGTAGAGACTACAAGACCGGTGGAAGATTGTCTTGGGACCATCCGTCGCCCGCAGTCAACAATCACTTTTCGCGTACTCTGCAGGGTTTGGAGTTATAGATCAGTGGCTAAGTCCAGTTAATATGTGATAGAAACGTAGACTTAAAAAAATAATACAAATAGTGATTGTGCAAAAATTGTTCGTAAATATGAGAACCAAACACATTTAATTTTGAAAAAAAAAAACTTCTTTTCCTTCAAAACTCAAAGAACGAGTCTGTCCTAGAACGCTAAAGCGTTCTCTATGCCTGTCTTGTTGACGTTGTAGCGTGCCGCCTGCTGATCGCACCGACAGCTCACAGTGACAGCCTCCAACTTTGTCATCTTCTACCGGCTGCTGCCGTTGCTGCTGCTGTTGGGGCCACACCTTCCTAAATCTAGTCTTCGTGGCGCGATCCAGGATCTAGCAATGACAAGACAAGGAGAGGGACCTCAGAACGAGTTCTCCAAAGAGAATGTTTAGAATAACCTCGCGGCATTTCTTCTTATCTCCATGTAGTGCATCAGGGGAGGTGCTGGAGCAAAACTGTCTTTGGTTCGGGCTGGAGTCTCCCTGTGCGACTGCATTGCTTGGTGGGTTCGATTCCCACGGACCGTTCGAGCACTTCCCCGCGCACACAGTTTTCACGTCTATCAATTCGACTAAACGTGTATCGTGGTTTTCTGCACTGGCGACTAGCACAAACCCCTTTGTCATATACGGTTCATCTGAAACGCATTTCATGGAGATGTGCTCGCTTTGAGTGTGTCAGGGCGCAAGGGCCCACCCAATACAAAACTTGTGTTTCCTCCCAAAACCGCCTTTTTCTCGCCTCTCGCTCTCTGCCAGCCCCCCCCCCCCCTCTCTCTCTCTCTCTCTCTCTCTCTCTCTCTCTCTCTCTCTCTCTCTCTCTCTCTCTGTCTTTCTGTCTGTCTGTCTCTCTTTCTCTCTCTCTCTCGTGCACGTGTAAAGAGGTGTTACATCATCTGCTCTTCACGGTACAGCGCCCGCGCCCCGCTCTGCTCCGCTCAGCCCTGCCCAGTTTCTGTTGCGTCCGTCCGCCCGCAGCCGGGCCCTGCCAGGCCCAAGTCAACCGGCCTTAGCAACAGCAACACGGGGCCCGACAGTGTTGCCGCTCGCCCGGCGGAGGGAAAAAAGAGTCGCGGCTAATGTCTGGGATAGCAAGGAGTTGTCCGTGGTTTGGCCCACACAAATCCCCGTCGTGGTGCCGCCATTACGCCCCGTTCGCGCGCCGACTTACTAGTCTAACGTCGTGGCACAAAACACGGCCAAAAAAAAAAATACAACAAAAATATCATGGCAACGCGACGCAAAACCTTTGACAGGATCGGTATGAGATCGTTAGAAAATAAAGTCTCCCGGAAGGACACGGTTATGCGGAGGGGGCCTCGCGCATTGGTGCGGGTTAGGAGTTGCCGGGAGATTCGTCTTGTAACAAAGACAAAACACATAGCAGTGTGCCGAGCCACACAGCAGCGGCCCAGCCCAAGCGGTGCCCAGCGGTGCCCAGCGGCCACTTGGGAGGCAGTAACGTGTCCGCGGATGACTTCTAAATTATCGGAGAAGTGTTCCGTTGGCAACAGCGGGGGGGCGGCGGGCGGGAGGTGGTGGTGTCCGCTGTTTGGAACTCGGTTGGGGTGGCCGGGGGCGGTCGGGGGTTGCCGGGGGCGGCCAGGGGCGGCCGGGGCCACAGCAGGACTGCGGCACTATCGCGTGCTGCGTGCGCGGCCACGCCCCGCCACCCCACAGGGACCCACGGGGGGCCTTGTGCACCACGCGCGCAACCAGTAGCCGTAATGATCGTCCCGTAATACTTTGTAATTACGGCCAAAGTTGTCTGTGCCCCGAACGGCCGCCCGGCGGACTCCACCGCGGCCCACCGCGGCCCACCGCGGCCCGCTCCGCTGGCTGCTCCGCTGGCACCGCTACACCGCCGCAGAGTTTCAAAGTGCTTTCGATCAGCTCGTGTAGCGCCATGTCCAAAGTGCTTGTTGTTGTAAAAGAGACCGTGATCGATAATGTGATATTTGCGTGCCGGCAGGAGCCCGGCCATGTCTCATTAGACTGCGCGTCCACAGGCCTTCTGCCGTATTATACATTTCTTCTGGCTTCGTTGCTTCCAAACCGTAAAAACTATCGTCACGGTCATCGTTTTATTCACACGTCGCGGGCAGGAAAAATGAGCGCGGCGGAAGGGAGGCTTCAGTACGAGTAATCCGGAAATTAATGACCGCTACTACGCAGCACTCGCGCCCTGCCTAGTCTGGAGGACTCAGTCGTCCAGAGGATCCAGTCCAGAGGACCCAGTCCAGAGGACCCAGTCCAGTAGAGTCCAGAGGACCCAGTCCAGTAGAGTCCAGAGGACCCAGTCCAGAGGACCCAGTCCAGAGGACCCAGTCCAGGGGACCCAGTCCAGTAGAGGATCCAGTCCAGAGGACCCAGTCCAGAGGACCCAGTCCAGTAGAGTCCAGAGGACCCAGTCCAGAGGACCCAGTCCAGTAGAGTCCAGAGGACCCAGTCCAGAGGACCCAGTCCAGGGGACCCAGTCCAGTAGAGGATCCAGTCCAGAGGACCCAGTCCAGAGGACCCAGTCCAGTAGAGTCCAGAGGACCCAGTCCAGAGGACCCAGTCCAGGGGACCCAGTCCAGTAGAGGATCAAGTCCAGAGGACCCAGTCCAGAGGACCCAGTCCAGAGGACCCAGTCCAGGGGACCCAGTCCAGTAGAGTCCAGAGGACCCAGTCCAGAGGACCCAGTCCAGGGGACCCAGTCCAGTAGAGGATCCAGTCCAGAGGACCCTGCCTAGATTACCCAGTCCAGAGGGCCTAGTCCAGAGGTCCCCGTTTCCGTTATCCCCTGATATCCCCAGCACACCCGTCCGCCGCCTCGGTGCGGCCTGGGGCCTGGATCCTGGCCTCGGGTTGACCTGCTAGGATTTCTCAAACGCAGACCGCAGAGTACTCTAAGCCTTGCGGGCACCGGGGCACCGTGTGGTGGTAGTGGGACGGGGTCGGGGCTGGGCTGTGCACTGCTGTGCACCCGGCGCCGCCAGGCGCAGGCACCGCCAAGCTCCGCTAGGGTCCGCCAATGCGTGCATATAGTCCGAGCGTGAGATTGACTGCATGCACGGGCTGCCAGAGCATCAGATCTGGGCCAAAGCTGCTGCTGCTGCTGCGGACGGAAGCCGGATGGTCCTCGTCAATAATGAGGGGCAGCTTGAATCACAGAGAAATGACGGGAGGCTGCTGCGAGAAAAAAGATCGGGCCCCGCTGATTCAGCCCGTCTGTCCCCTTCTGTCCCACTCTGCTTTTCGCATTAATGAAATCCGTGATCATCAATGATATTTCACCAGCCCTCTCCGCCTCTTATTTTCCTAACGAAGCCGTTTCCACCGTTGTCGGCTCGTATTTGGCTGTCCTCTTGATGATCCCCATCAGAGGGAGTGTGCTAGAGAGGGAAAGAGAGAAAGAGAAGGAGGAAGGAAGGAAGGAGAGAGACACAGAGAGAGAGAGAGAGAGAGAAAGAGAAAGAGAAAGAACAAGGGGGGGGGGGGAGGCATCCAGAGCACTCAGGTGTTAATCACAAAATTGGAATTTAATCAAACATTGCTGGCTGTCTCTTGCTCGTTCTCCGGTTGGTTTCCAATCTTCCAATCACCTTTTTTCCCCGGCCTCCATCTCCTTTTCCGCTGCTTCCACGTCTCTTTCCATTCTTCTCTGCCCCTGCTTCTGCTAATCCTTCATCCAAAGTCTGTCCTGCAGGACACCACGCGCACTGGCAATTCGCCAGTCAGAGACCACGTTGGTATTAGATGAATTGGTATCAGTCCGGCGCTCTTCTCCGGTACTTTAGGCACCTCATCCGAAACGCAGGTCATATGCCGACACGTTTCGCGTTATATTGCTGGAGGAATCCAGAGGCAGCTGGTTCCCGAGTGAACGAAATGAAATGGAAAACAGTGAAGAGTAATCTTGTTCGTGGAGCGTGGAGAGTGCATCCATTACGAGCCACAAGCAACAAGACGACGGACAGGCAACTCAAGGGCCGAAATTATGTAAATTCAGCACACAATGTCGGATGAGCGAGAGAGTAAGAAAGGCGAGGGAGGGAGCGGGGGGGGGGGGGGTCCAGTCCAGTCCAGTCGCCGTATCAATCAATCCGGCGCGTCATCATCATCTGATCCGTCGCAATCTAACGATAAACCCAGGAGGGGGGTGGGGGGGGGGGGATTCGAAATCGGAATAGATGAGACAAGACAGGAGGGGAGGGCAGGGGAGCGGGGAGGGAAGAAGATCAGTCACGAGGTATCCAAAAGAACGGAACGGAACGAGGGCAGACCGGACGGATGTGCGCTCTGTTGTGACCTCTTTGCCTTTCTCTCGCTCCAACCTGCGCTTTCGGTATTGTTGTTTTGTCCAGCACGCAGTATCAGACGGGTCTGTGAAAGCCATGTCCTGCAGGAGCGACAATGGAACGTTACTCTCCTGGAAATGGAAAATCTGGTGTGCTACCGCGATATGACACGAAAATGACCTCCGTTCTTTGCATTTCCGCTCGCCTTGCCTTCACCCACAGTATAAATGCATATATGAGTGTGTGTTTGTGTGTGTGAGTGCGTGCCGCATTCATCAACACATTTTCGTCATGAGGAAGCAGCGCGGCCTCGTGTCCGTCCGTCCCACACTGGGTGATGAGAGGGTGTCGGCCAAATTAGCGCTGCGTAACTGATACACATCTCGAACCAACCAACTTCGCGCGGTGTGGCACCAGAGCATGTAAAGATAGCGGCACACGGGGAATGGGCGAAAATTACTGTAGTGGCCTCGTACCCCCTCAACCCTGAACGTGCCTCCAAATCGTGCTTTGGTGCTTGAGGGAGGGAGTATTTTTGACAGATCTTCTAAGAGGGTGCGCTCCCGCATGCTATACGAGCAGTACGCACTGCGCGCTCCCTAGCGTGGGCTGTTGTGTGTCGCTATTGTGGGACTTTCTCTTCCCTTTCGTCCCTCGCGAGCGCCCTGTTGCAGGGCCTACCCTCAACACTACCACTTTTCAGTCAGCGCCGTGCAATTTCGTTTTACGTTTCCTGATTTCGTATTCAACGCGCACTTCCAGCCCAAACTAAATATGCATTACGAGGGCCCAAGGTGTGGCAGCGTGTAGGGAAGGACAGCACTACCACTGCCGCCGTGTACCAGCTCGTGCGCGCAAGAAGGTCGTTCCATTTTCCTTCCAAACTGCTTCATCACGAATACTTGTCTCTGGTGTTTAGCCGCTTGGTTACTCTGCTGGAAGGAGTAGCACTTTCAGCAGCTTCTATGCGTTTTCGATACTCAAATAATATTTTACTTCTGTATACGAATACTACTCGAAGGAGCGGGGTTCATGCAAATCGAGCACTGCCTAGGAAGAACAAGACAGGCATGGAGAACGCTTTAGCGTCCTAGGACAGACTCGTTCTTTGAGTTTTGAAGGAAAATAAGGTTTTTCGAGGTTTTCATAATTTATTGTTTTTGGTTCTCATATTTACGAACAATTTATGCACATTCAGTATTTGTTTTTGTTTTTTGAAATTCCGAGTTTTTCTCGCGTCTTAACTGGACAGCCACTGATCTATTACTCCAAACGCTGCAGAGTACGCGAAAACTGATTGTTGGCCGCGGGCGACGGCTGGTCCCAAGACAAACTTCAACCGATCTGCGGTCTCTAAATACGATTTTTTTTTGTTTTTTGTTTTTCAGAAATCTTATATGTCATTTTTGAAACTAGATCAACGCCCAACCAAAACGCCCCCAAAACAGAATCCCTCCGTTACGCAGTACGCAGTCTTCGAGATGAATCGGGGTCTTAACTCTTGGGGCGAGCGCAATACTCGTTCTTTTTTTTTGCTTCTACGTCATAGTCGTAGTAGAGGAAGCAAAGAACGAGTAAAAACGACACCAAGTCCGTTTGTAGCCGTCATGGCAGCAGGCAGTCCAGTGTCATCATTCGTAATTACATGCGAGCCTCGATCTACATGCGAGCCTCGATCTACATGCGAGCCTCGGTCATTTCATTTTCCTCGCCGAACCGCAAGTGTAGTGCGCAGAAACCAAGAACCCTCCTCGCTTGCGGACATTTGATTCTTGCGGTCTCCTACCGCTCCTATGACATGACCAGGGTGGGGAAAAATAACGTCATCTCCACCCATTCAGACACGTCGCCGTTTGACCGCAAATGATGGCTGCAAAAGAGTGAGCGGTGTCGGTGCGCCTCGTGGCGGGGCTCCGCGGGGCTCCGCGGGGCACGGCGAGTGCATGACATGGATCCATGGAGGCTGGCGGGGCCATAAAACTAAAGGCACGTGCCCCAACCTCTAAAAGGGTTTTCGCATTATGAGGGACGAGGGGGGGAGGGGAGGGGGAGTTAAAACAACATTTCAAAGTTTTCAGATTGGTGTTTTATGCCCGCAGACATCGTTATTTTCTTTTTTTGCCTTCTGTGCACTGTATCGTCAGAGTTCCCTCAGCGCGAGACTACTCCCAGAAAGTTGAAATCAGATTGCCATAAAAATCGCATGATCAAAAAATTTAACATATAAAGGACAATTTTCGACTTCTTTTTTGTGGAAAAGAACCGAGTTTCTGATCAAAACGATTTTATTTTTAATTATTCCTTTTCGGAGTGAGTTGGGTTTCGACTCCGCGCTGTCTGTCATCGGCTTTAGCTTAACATCCTGTCCGCTCTCCGTGCCCCTGGCGGCCCCTGCCCTGGTGTCCTTGTCTAACAAGGCGGTATGCCACCGCGTCCCCGCATACGGTCCGCGCCGTGGCCGTGCGTGGACGGCGCACTCCTAGCACACTTTATCGCGCGCACAACTCGCTGTGCAATTTGCTTGCCAGAGGATAACGCTGCGCCAAACCGAGCGAGCCGTGACGAAGCGTGCGAGAGACGGCCAGTCCCAGACGGGCCCCTGCGGCCCTGCCGGCCCCTCCCGGCCGCCCCCTCAAGGTCTCACCAAGCTGCTACCTCAAGGACGTCGGCCGACCTACACTGATTCCGGCCTGGTTTCCAGCGGAAGCACCGTTTTTTGGGGGTGTCGCTGGGTGTGTTCGGTGCAGGAAATAACGCGTCGGCAGGCGTACGAGCGGGGCTCGGGCTCGGCTGGGGATATTAGTGACATAGTATTACTTTACGATGAACTCTGATTCCTCTTATGGCTCGTAAAACTTTTACTGCACAGGGCCTCGCATGAAGCGTAGACCAGCGAGGGAGGGGGGGGGGGGCGCAGCGCTAAGCCGCGCTCTCCGCCTGCGCTGTGCTTACAGCCGCTCTTTCAGGCAGCACAACGCGTTCTGTTACGAACGCCCGTAACTCGCACTGCCGCCGGTGCCTCCGCGGTTCTTTCCGCACGCCCAATGGATCACAAACCAAGCAGTACCATGCCAATCGTCAATGTCTACTTCGCCAACCCTCGGGCTCACGAGCGGGGGCTGGCCAGCCGAAGCCACATAGCGCGCGGTCGTTAACCTCCTCCCAAAAAACTAACCATTAGTTTCCCGTCGTACCGACGGCGGAAATTTATTGGGAATTTCTCAGAAAACGAATTTTTGTGCGGATCCGTATGATTGGACCTTTACGACGGCTCACTGCTTCATATCGCTTTAGTGCGGCCGTGGCACAGCCGTGGCACAGCCGTGGCACAGCCGTGGCACAGCCGTGGCACAGCCGTGGCACAGCCGTGGCACAGCCGTGGCACAGCCGTGGCACAGCCGTGGCACAGCCGTGGCACAGCCGTGGCACAGCCGTGGCACAGCCGTCGGCACAGCCGTGGCACAGCCGTTGGCACAGCCGTGGCACGGCCGGCGCCCAGCGGCCCTGCGCGGCACTCGGTGCAGCAGGACAGTCCGGAGAGGTGGACCGTGGACAGCTTGTCGACACCCCGTGGCCACCTCCTGTCGTCGCCGATTTTATTCCTCGTAAACGCGGCAGTGCCAATCCCTGACGGTGTCAGCTGAGCTGCGTCCGGCAGAGCGCCGTGCTGGGTAGGCAGTGCTGCCGAACGCGGATGTGCTGCGGGCTTGCCTACCCTGCCAGGCGTCTTGGCTGTTGGGTGGGGTAGGGCTGTGCTGCGGGACTGCCTGCTCGTACGGCGGTAAGAGAAGAAAGCAGAGAGAGAGAGAGTAAGAGAGAGAGAGTAAGAGAGAGAGAGAGAGAGAGAGAGAGAGAGAGAGAGAGAGAGAGAGAGAGAGAGAGAGAGAGAGAGAGAGAGAGAGAGAGAGAGAGAGAGAGAGAGAGAGAGAGAGAGAGAGAGAGAGAGAAAGAGAGAGAGAGAGAGAGAGAGAGAGAGAGAGAGAGAGAGAGAGAGAGAGAGAGCGGTAAAGAGCATGCCGATCAAGCAGGCAGGGCGCCACCAGTTCCGCATAAGTTACCCCCTCGGCCACCCCTTCGGCTGCACTTTGAGGTGCGTGTGTGCTTTCAGAATTGAAACACTTGGCCACACAACCGGGCTAACTAGTGGCGGGTATAGCGGCAGCCAGCAACGCTCGTCCATGCATGTCCAGCATGCGAGGCAGCCGGACGACACGCTACCAAAGAGCAGTCAACTGGCTGCAAACCAAAGCCAGTTGACCCTTCGCTGCGCGCACGCGCGCGCGTGTGTGTGTGTGTGTGCTGGAGCATGGGCGGCGGGGCAGCCCCAGGAGGCACCGTTACTCTCCTGGCTGCCACCGATGCCGCTGCAACTTTAATGGTGTCGCCAGTGTCGCGGGGCGAGCGCGTGCGCCCCACGTGGTCACAACGTGTGTCAGTCACTGTCTCTGTCACACGCGCACCTCATTTATGCCGTTCTCTTGTCAGCGATAGGTCCCGTCACCATCGCGGCGCCGACGTAGGGGTTGAAGAGGCACACAACCGTCGCGCGGTCAGCGGGGAGGAGAGAGGATACCCTGGGTCCCTGGGCACCCTGGGCGTGAGCCCGGCGCCTGAGCCCGGCCTACCGAGCTGCTACTGAGTGCCGGCCCGGCCCGGCCCGGGGTGCCCGCAGGCGCCTGGTCATTAGGTGTCTAATTGTCGGCACGGAATCATGGGTCCCCGTGGTCCCGTGGGTCCCCGTGGGTCCCCGTGGTCCCCCGTGGGTCCCCGTGGGCCCCCGTGGGCCCCCGTGGTTCCCCGTGGGTGCCTATTAGGCGTCGTCACAGCGCTAGCAGCCACCGAACGGCCACGCCTGCCTGCATCCGGACGCTGCCAGGCGCTGCCAGGCGATGCCGGGCGGGCGGAGAGGTCACACAGGACGGACTAATGGTCTGGTGACGTCAGCGGGGGCCGCCCTGGGGGCCGCCGGTCCCTAATGATGAGGAGGCTGTCTGTCCGCCGCGCGCTCTGCCGGAAAATCAATCAAATTCGACAACAGAGCGGCCGCGATATTCGATACGCGTGCGCTACGGTGCGCCGAGGCAGCGCTGCCCGGCGCTGCCGCGGCCGGTATGGTGCCGGCACCTACGGCAGCTACGTGCAGGACGTGGAAGATTCGTTGTCGCAGCCACTTTCTTGGTTAATTCGTGACAAGCAACACAGTTGATTTGATCTGAGAGCTAAAGTGTAACTGGAGTGTTCCCGGTTCGCCAGAAATTTTCGGGGCGGTTTTTAAATTTGCAGATGATACCTCAAAACACTAACATCAAAGCTAAAAATCAAAACTTAATTAGTTTGAGGTGTCAGCTAGCCTTTACTCCCGATCAGTCGAAAAGGCGCAGCGAGTGCGGCGAAGTAATAACATATGGCGGGGACCCGTGAAGCCGCTGGCGGGCCGCGGGCCGCGAGCCGCGGGCCGCGGGATTCTCGCGCACTGCTCGGGTAGCATTGTTGTCAAGAACGCCGCCGGCTCGGCTCCGCCTGCACTCGGCTGGCCGCGCCTTCGCTCGCTTGGCCAAGGTCCTCTACCGAAACCGAGAATTAACTTTTCGGTAAACAAATTTGCCTCAGGAGATGTTCTTTCCTTTCAATTATCTTCGGCTCTCCCTCATAATACAACAAAAGATAAGTTCTGCTTTCACAGACACACACATAAAAAATTATTTTCATAACATCCCAAAGCCTTAAGAAACTGGACGACATTTAGAGTTGGTATCATCTGCCTCCTATTTAAATAGGGATTTAAATTTTTTTTTGAACTTTGCGAAATTTTGCTTTTCACGAAATAAACTAAGATATTCATTGATGTGACAGCGAATCCTTTTGCAAGGGGCGAGCATCGATCCGCCTTTCTCTCTCGCCCCTTCCTATCACCGCACGCGTTAGCTCTCTCGCTCATTGCCACATCGCGTCATAGCCATTACTGTCCCGGTCATGACAAATGGACAGCCAGGCCGAACCAGCCCGCTGGGCCGTGCGCCGTGCGGCTACCGGTGCTACACGAAGACGCCTACCGCAACAACATGGCGGATACTCGAAAACTCCCTCGTCTTCCTCGAAAATACGATCGAATGGATTTATAGCGAAACCCATCATTTCGCTGCCGCTTGACACACCGTGCGACAGAGACAACTCAGCAATAGAGTACTCCGGAGGAGCCCGTAACGGAAGTAAGAAGTCGTAACGAAGAAGAAAAGCGGAAACAGTATGAAGGGGAACCGCAGCAGAGAGTATCTCCGCCACGGCATCGGCCACGAGCCAACTCAAAATTTCTGGAGCCTTGGCTCTCGCTGACGATATGTCACGACCATTTGGTAGGGTCACACAACACAGCTCGCGGCCGAGGATTTCAAATCTCCAGTCCGCGCGAGGTGGTTCTGCGCTGTCTGACCAAACCAAACGGTCGTGACATATCGTCAGCGAGAGCTAAGGCTCCAGTAATTTTGAGTTGGCTCGTGGCCACGCCGTGGCGGAGATACTCTCTGCTGCGGTTCCTCTTCATACTGTTTCCGCTTTTCTTCTTCGTTACGACTTCTTACTTCCGTTACGGGCTTCTCCGGAGTACTCTATTGTTTAAAAACGCCGCCGTCCACCGCGCCTTCGGCATTGACATTCGAGGCACAGAGCGATGTACTTTCACCATGACACCATATGCGGGCCTCAGCGCTTTGGCCTAACTCTTTCGGCATCGCCGGATTTTTGTAGTGACAGAGACTACCAAACAACGCTAACGCTATCCCTGCATTCGTCAGGCCACCAAAAACTCACTTTTAATTACGTACGACTGCCAGCGCCCGAATATAAGTGACTGCGAGAGAAATGGGAGCTGAATGATTCGAAAGCCAGTCTAATCGAACGTCCGCTCGGACGCACGTCTGCCAGGTGCAGCCTGCAGGAAGGCCAATAAATGTGTGAAATACGAGCCACTCCTAACTACTCGGACCCAGCTCACCTCTGACCTGCTTCCCTCCCATCCCTTCTTATCTCTTCTCACCGCCACGATACCTGCCCGGCGAACCGGTTTGCTCCGACGGAAGCCTTGGAAGAAGGTGAGGCGAGAACGACAAGTAGAGATGGTAGAATTGCGGCTGTGTACCCACAGATCTATGTTTCAAACCAGAGCAAAAATCGTCAAAATGCGAGGTTTTGAGGACTGGAGGGGCTCCTAACGTTTTGCGTAGCATGTGTATCGAGAGGGTACGTTTAGTGCGTGGTGTTTGTTGTGGTGTTGTGGCATGGCCGAGGCATAGCCCACCACCCAGCCGCTGACACGGCAGTAAATGTTTAAATAACCCAACGCGGTCGTATTCCGGGTAAAAGTGACATTTTATGACGCCGGGCCACGCCATGGGCTCAGGCACGGGCTGGGCTCCGCACTTGATTTGTGTCCAGCTCCTACCGGCCAGGCAGTGGCCAGCGGCCCTCCCCTGTTTCGGCATAATCTTCTCTCCCGGCCCTCCAACAGAACCAGGAGTGACATTTACTGGGCCGTCGAGAGGTGTCCCCGTTCCTGGCATCCTCCTATTCTTGGGTACGATTTCCTCCTCTCAAACAGGGTTGTCACAAATAACTCTGGAGTTCCAGCGCGTGTCTGCTGTGTTTTGCCCCGAAACACGAGAGCAGGGCAGGGCAGCGGAGGAAGGCGGAGATGGAAGGAGGCAATATATAGGCGGCGCTCCACGCCGACCGTAGCTCCGCCGGCTCTGCTCTTCGTTCCTCCTCTGATGTGGGCGGGTTCGGTTTGTACCGCGGGGGATAGTAATTAATTATCTTAGTGGAAACGGCGTCAATATCGCGATGCTTTATGTGCGGAAACACGGTCCCTTTGGCGCCCGCGCTGCGTTTGCCTCCTCCTATAAATAACGCCAACCGCCCCCCGTAGAACGATCTCGTCAGGACCGACAACAAAGCGGGTACCCTCCCAATTAATATAATAATTTGACCGCCGGTTCTGCCCCTGTGTGGCGGCGCGGGGTGTGCGGGGTGCAGCGCGACACGCTTTGTCACAAAGATTCGGCAGTTTCGGCGAGCTTCCATTGTTTACACCTCTGAAAAGTAATCTTGAATCAATCATTTGTCCCCAATAATGTCGATTACGCTTGAATCAAGAATGCCGTAAAAAATGGATGGCTGATTCAAGCATAACGTTAAAGACGTGTACATGATTCAAAGATATGCAACATTCTCAGAGACGATTTTATTATTCAAGCATTCTTTTATGACGGTGTATGGATGGAAGTACAGGCTCACCAAAATACTGATATCCAGGAAAATTCTTGTCTTGTTGCAGCATAGGTCTCTGAGAGGCAGGCACCAACTTTAGGCGAATTCTCTCGCCAATTGTTCCACAGTGCGGTGGAGGCGTGTGCAGTGCTAGTGACGTCACGACTGCCACCGCAGCTTACCAAGAAGTTTCGCTAATTTCCACTGAGCCAGCGCTCCCCTGTGGAAATAAAAACACACACAAACCCAGCATGTGGGTCCCCTCCCATCCCGCTCTCGGCACTGACAGCAACAAACAAAGGGCGTACTTACGCCCGTCTGGCAGAGAGGCTAGCGGGGCTGTCCGCGCTGGTCGCACTGGCTGCTGGCTGCGCTAGGCGAGCAGCCATTCGTATTTTATGCGCTTATTTAGTTGTCTTCGGCCATTATTTATAGCCGACTTAGTTTCCCTCCTTATATTGTATTAGCCAGCACCGGCGTGATTACGGAAAAAAATGTGTTTGCTGTTTTGGCGAAAGTGTGTTCGCTGGAGCCATTTTCGCTGTTTTAGTGTGTGAACTTCGCTCACATAGCAAACGACATAGCTTGTCCAGCAAACTTCCACTTGATGCTGTTGCAAACAAATGTTGCATCCCCTTGTTAGCTGATCCGGCGAACACGGTCCCTATGTGAGCGATGGTGTTTGCTAGATCAACAAACAAAGCAAAAGAGGAAACCCTGGTCCGCGTCTTGAGTACGGCTTCTGATGGTGGGCTAGAGGTGGTGTCCCGTCAGTATAGCGGTTAGCGAGCCCGAGAGTCAACTCAAGGGTCCTGGGTTCAAATCCCAGCTGGGACAAGGTGTGCGAAGGAACCAGGAGCCAGAATTACTCCTGGATGGTACAGTCCTCAATACCACCGTAACAGCAAATATTTTTGCTGACTGTACAGCAAAATTAAAATCGCTGAAACAGCGACATTAGATCGCAGAATCCGCAAACAATTCCTTAGCAAAAAAAGTTTGCTGCTACAACAATCTTGCCTGTAGGCTCATTTTCACCGGAAAAATTTCGCTGCCGCGGCGAAAAAATAGGTAAAACAGCGAAGGTACTTTTTTTCCGTCTGATCATGATGATGATGCCGGGATGACCACGGCCGCTATCAGTATGACCCTGACCAGCATGACACCTCATCACCACGACACTTGCTACTATTTCTAACGGGAAAAATATACAGAAGTGTTGAATGAAGAAATTTTGGGGGAAGCTTCTGCTAGGGTAGGCAGGGATGTGCTGCTTGGCTTCAGCTGGTGTGGTTTGGCTGGCGCCATGCGCCTCTGTTGTGTGTGTGTGTGTGTGTGTGTGCGTGTTTGTGTGTGCGTGCGTGTGAGGGACTGGGCGTGGGCGCGAAGGGTTTGTTTGCAGCAGCCTGTGTTATGTGGTGAAAGGGAGAGATGTAGCACTCCCTCTCACACAGCAACAAGGCAGGCGTGGGACAGGGCTCTAAAGGGGTTTGCGATGGGGATGCCTGCTTCGTAAAACGGATTCACCTCCACCCTCCTCCTACCCAAACACTGTTTTCGATGGACATTGTTGTAGTGTTACGGTTTGCAGAATTTATTTTCTCTGAGAGGGGGGTGAGCTAGAGGTCGCACACGAAAGTGCGATATTTTCTTATTAATCGCGAACTCTCAAAAAACGAGGGATAACTGGTCGTTATAACTGTTAATTTCGCAAGACTTATGATAGCTCTCTACGTGGAATGGATCAAGTTTCGAGGGCAAATCACTCCCCCTTTGAAATTTTGCTGACGTCGCAATAAAGATTTATCCAGGCCTGAGATGGGCGTCGGGCGCCATCGCTCAGTTTAGATTGGACAAAATCCAACCCCTGCTCCCTGCGCACATTTTTACCACCGCGGCGGAGCCGAGTTTCCTTCTCTTTTGGAGATAATGAACGACGAAGGTGGTGGTAACGGAGTTCCTGATTGATGCTCGGCCCTTTGACACATGCCGCTCGCTCGTTCCCGCTAAACTTTTCTCCCCTTCTTCATTTATTTAACCAGAGGAATGAAAGTAAAATTGCCTAACTTTTCACTGCTCGGGGTTTTTGGGGGTCTCGGTCACGGCGTTGATGAACATCGCCATCATGTGGCGCGTCTTTGAAACTCGCAATCACTTCCTGGCACGCTAGTAGCGCCGCCCCTTTTGTTTCCCTTGTTCATTTTTTTGCGGCTCGACAGGCTCGACGAAAACTCAACACGTTCACGCACTTTTTTGCGTTCTTCGTCAATTATTTTCAGTCAGCTGGAAGTGCGATACTTTCTATTTCCGGTGTCGCACCGTGTGACGCCCATGGTGACGCTCCCGACGCGCGCTGCGCACTTAGAAGCTGCACTACTGCAGACGCATGCTGTGCACGGCGTGCCCTTGCAGGCCGTGTAGGCGTCTGCTGCGCTGCTCAAACTAACAAGATGTAGTTGAGGGTCCTCGTTAGCCGGTAGTGGGGCTTACTCCCCTATGGATGGCACCGACTGTAACCGCCGGTAACCGCTCCCAAGCTGCCCTACCGGCCGCCTGCCTCAACCCCAGCCCCCGACCCCAAGGGCCCAAGGTGGCTATGGCCACACGGCGGCACTACCGACTGCACGCTGCGCGGCCTCCGCACCAATATTTAAATGTTTATTTTCGTGGCTGTATAAGTTGGGCACGGCTAGCTTCGCGGAGGTGATATTTCAATTACAAACGAACACTTTGCTGACTTTACTTCATGTGAGGTGGTACATTTTCAAGCTCGAGATGCTGGCTTCTTAGTACGCCACATACTTACCGCTTCGAAACGTAAGGTGCTTCGACAAGAAAAGGACGACAGTTTTTCTCACCGCGTTCCCGTCATGGCCTTTGTTTCGTTACAGAGGCGCTGCTAGCAAATTTTAAGCGCCCAGAAATTTTAAAATTTGACCATCTTCCTGCAGGGTCTTATTTCCCCTGAATTCGGGTGAGGGCCTAATCTGCGCCGCGCGGTAATTAGAAAAACTGGAGATTGCGCTGCTGAGCGTGCGCGCCAACATCGTGCAAATTTAAACGCCCCCCCCCTAGCCTCGATTATTCAAGGCGCAGAAAGGATAAAGGCCGACCAAGTCCGAGGGGGGGGGGGGATGAAGAAGGAACACAGCTGGAGGTCCATGGGTTATGCTTGTTGCTGCCGATGCTGATGGCGATTCTAATCCTCTCTCCCAGCCCTTTGACGGAGGCTTGGGGGCGCCAGGGGACTGCCCGGGGCTGCCGCAGGGGAGTGGGAGAGGAGGGGTGGGGGGGGGGCGATGCTCCTGCTCCCTATTTGTCGCCTGTTGAGCTCATTAACGCTCTACGCGCACAAAGGTGGCCAAGAGCACAGACCAGTTGCCATACCCGTGCCGTCCAGTGTTGCCAGAAAAGTAGGCAAAAAGTAGCTCAAACACACAGGAGTAAAGATTGTGCCTACCTGCGCCTGCCTACTAGGCAACATGTGGTCCCAGCTGCTAGTAACTTGCTTAGTAGGTAGGCGGAGTTAGGCACAATCTTTACACCTGTGTGTTTGGGCTCCCTTTTACCTACTTTTCTGGCAACACTGGGCCGTCTTCGAGGCAACAGAGCCGTGTTTTACGAATAAGAGCGGAGAGCATTAGATGGAATCATTATGAGATGTCTCCCACCAGGGGACTCGGAATGTTATTTATTCCACAACTTGTGCCTGCCTATGATTTGGGGCGTACTCGATTCCTGGTACACACTACATTGCGCGTGTCGGCTGCCGAGCCGTAAATCAAAATCGAGGCAGGCAGCCAAGTCCTTCCCCCGCCGCGCCCTGCCGCGCCGCCCCGGCCGCCCCCGTGCCGCCCCACGGCCCCACGGCCCCACGGCACCACAGGACCGACGCTTTAATCACGATCACATAATTGCCGTGGAGTGGTAAACGGCGGCGCCCTACGGCCAGTAAGGACTCCCCTTCCTCCCGTATCGCCCGGAACCTTCTTCCTTCTCACTGTCCCCAAACTCCTGTCGTGGTTGTGACAAATACAGCGCCACCGCGTCGCGTCCCCCTCCCGCGGCGCGGTGAGTGCCTCGGAGAGCGCGCCAACGCCGCCCGCTAAAGTTTCCACATAACCTGCGCCCTTCCCACTCCGGCCAACCTAAAAACAAAGGCCCAACCCCTGCACCCTTATTATCGCATTAAGGAGATATCTCGCATTACAAGTCGTTAAGGGCGTTTCTAATACCCCCGTGCCCCCCTTTTCCGAGACCTGCGCTGGAGCGAGGCTCGCCTGGCACACAAACAGGTCGAATTTATCCGCGCCCTAAGCCCTAAGCTCTGCTGGCGGGGGTTACATGGCCTAGGATGATTACAATCGTTTGCAGGAAACAATGAGAAAGAACTGAGCAGAATAGCAGCGGTAGCGGAAGAGTTCCGAGGACGAGGCGGCCGGAGCGGAAGGACGGGAGAGCTGGAGAAAATGGGGGAAATGTGCCCGCGCCGTGGTCGTTGACATTTGGACGTGCGGGGAAGACATTCTCGGCAACGTTGTATATTTCAAAGCCATATTCCGCGCGGCCTTCGCTCACGTTCGCCACTACAACTTAGTGACACATCGCACCGTCCGCGGCTCAGCTCGGCTGTCGGCGCACGCGATCAGGGCGCCAACGTCGGCGCCAGCAGCCGGCGCAGCGAGCGCTGCATAGAGGGGGCCTAGAGAGCCTATTCTGTGCCTTAGGCTCTCTAGAGGGGGTCTAGACCTAGAGAGCCTATACTGTGCCTATACTGTGTAGGCTAGAGGGGGCCTAGAGAGCCTATACTGTGCCTTAGGCTCTCTAGAGGGGGCCTAGACCTAGAGATCCTATACTGTGCCTATACTGTATAGGCTCTCTAGAGGGAGCCTAGAGAGCCTATACTGTGCCTATACTGTGTAGGCTAGAGGGGGCCTAGAGAGCCTATACTGTGCCCATACTGTATAGGCGCTCTAGAGGGGGCCTAGCGCCTATACTGTGTAAGCTCTCTAGAGGGGGCCTAGAGAGCCTATACTGTGCCATAGGCTCTCTAGAGGGGGCCTAGAGAGGCTATACTGTGCCTATACTGCATTGGCTCTCTAGAGGGGGCCTAGAGAGCCTATACTGTTCCTATACTGTATAGGCTCTCTAGAGGGGGTCTAGACCTAGAGAGCCTATACTGTGCCTATACTGTGTAGGCTAGAGGGGGCCTAGAGAGCCTATACTGTGCCCATACTGTATAGGCGCTCTAGAGGGGGCCTAGCGCCTATACTGTGTAAGCTCTCTAGAGGGGGCCTAGAGAGCCTATACTGTGCCATAGGCTCTCTAGAGGGGGCCTAGAGAGCCTATACTGTGCCCATACTGTATAGGCGCTCTAGAGGGGGCCTAGCGCCTATACTGTGTAAGCTCTCTAGAGGGGGCCTAGAGAGCCTATACTGTTCCTATACTGTATAGGCTTTCTAGAGGGGGCCAACTGGCCAACGCTCCGCCCCGCTCGCGGCTCTCTCAGAGGCGATTGGTTGTGACGCTCGCATACTCGCTTCCGGTGCCCATGACAGCACACGGCAGCCCGTGTCAACAGACCGTGCAGAAGAAGGGGGGAAAGTAAAAATAAACAACAACAAAAGAACATGCGTTAGTCTCAACCAATCTGCTGTCAGTTAAGTTCGTGACCAGCAATAAATTTGAAACCTGGAAGTTTGTTATTGCATGCACCGCTACGATTTTCCAGCTTTTCGCTCACACTTGAAAAATATGTATCGCCACTTTACAACAATCCTCTTGAGAAAGGAATGAGCACCCGTCGGACCTTTCAAGTATTAAAAGGACGTACCCGACTAAGTTGTGGCAACTGCAGCAAACTTCGGGCAGGAACTGGTAGTTATGCTAGGAGCCACCTCAAGAAATCTGGTCGAGTTGCTACAACTTTATCCCCGTCGTTTCAATTGTACTGACTAGTCGTTACAGACCAGGAGACGGGAATGTCGTCCGTCACCTAAAATACTTTTGCTCAAACAGTTTCGAGAAGTATGTCTTCTTCCACTTTGCTTCATCCGTCAGAAAAAATTCGTCGTCGCGAGACGAATCAACGTCGTAAAGTGACAACATATTCATGTGATCGACACAGCGTGTCTCGTCTTATGACGAACAAATTTCCAGTGCACACACACAGTTTCGCCTCCAACCAAATTCCGATTGACAGGACGTAGGAACATTTATTGCTCGCATCTGCATGACGCCTCTGCGGCCGACACAAAGCGGGGCGTCGCGTTTGCGGCGTCACAAACGGGGGCTAATTGTGGGGTGGAAACCCTCCGTGCGTCCTATGTGTCGAACAAGTCTCTCTGCCCCGGTCTTTGAGAGCGGCACGGCCGTCGCCTCCCCTCAGACGGTGGCGCCCAGGCGTTGCCCAGGCGGCGCCCCCAGCATGGCCGTGCTCACGTTCGTAAACTTCGCTGTTTTGGACCTGTGCGGACGTAGTCCCCCCAAAAAAACCCGGGGCAAGGATGCAGGAGTCAAGAGTGTGTGGTCGACCGGCATTCTCCGATCGCAGCAACCGCGCGCGAACATTTTTATTTGCCGGTACAGCGCGCACAGCACAGCCGTCCTGCCGTCCTCCTGCTAGGGCTTCTGCCCGGAGCTTGTGAAGTGTGGGGGTGGCAAATAACGAGCAGACGACGGGCAGAGATCAGCGGAGTCGAATCACGTCGTTGGTGTCTGTGTCTCAACAAGCGCGCCTGATTCTGCGCCACATCAAAGGGGCCTTCCCCGAACGCTATGCTCAACGTCCAGGCGGGTGGGGTTCCATTCCACCACACGTGGAGGTCACACACGCACACACGCACACACACGCACGCACACACACGCACACACACACACACACGCGCGCGCGCACACACCACACACACACACACACTGTGGGGGCTGCTGCGTGAAGTAAGCCCATCTCTCATCCTGCAGCGTGTGTGCGTGCGCGTGCACCCCGTGACCCCTGCTGCTGTTGACTTGCAAAGCGCGTGGGCGGGAAAGAGACATAAAACAAAAGCGCCGCTCTGTTTCCGAAAGTCCGGCGCAAACCGAGAGGGGCTCCCCGCCGGGCGCCGCTGGGCCGCTGGGCCCCGCCCGTGCAGACGCCCCGCTCGGTGCAGCAGCAGCAGCAGCAGCAGGAGCAGCAGCAGCAGCAGCAATGTGCTTGGCGTGAGCGGGGGCGATTCATCATGGCGGCGAGTGTCACGCCGGAGATTAAATTGTTCCCCGCGCTGGACGCACACGAAGGGCGGACGAGAAGGGAGGCTGACGCGCGCTACAACGCGCCCCTCCGCACACAACATACACACAACATACACACACACACACACACACACACACACACACACACACACACACACGCACGCACTGATAGTGCCAACGCCAATGCATTTACGGGCTGACATCTAACGCCCGCGCACTGGTCGGGCTCCGGGCTTCGGGCTCCGGGCTCCGGAGGCTGCTTTGCCTTATGTATGTCGCTAACCCCTACGCCGCACAGATGGGGGGATGTGACTACGGATCCGTCATTCGGTTTGCCTTGGACCGGACACTTTGCCTGGCAAAACGAGAGGACGGCTGGCTCGGTATATCGCCGCTTGCTGCCGTCTGCCGATCGGGCCACACATATGGCACGGCGTGGACCCAAGTCCTTCACACTGATGACACTCCCCCTCTGTCCTCCTTCCCTGACGGCGGTCTGGACCCGGAGGGCAGCCGGAGCCCGGAGGGAAGCCGGAGGGAAGCCGGAGGGAAGCCGGAGGCCCGAGGGGCGCTTTGAAGGCGCTCGCGTTGGTCGTCGGCCCTTCAAGTAGAGCAGGAGAAGGGCCACCGCGGGCCGCCGAGGGCTCTGAGGGCTCCAAGGGCTGCGCCGAGTGGGAAGCCTCGCCCTCCGGGCCTCCGGGCCTCCAGGCAGCCACACTCCACCGGATTCATCCAACCGTCCGCGACACCCCTCATCCTTAGCAGGACCCGGCAGGACCCGGCAGGACCCTGCAGGACCCAGCAGGACCACCACTTCAGCACAGCGCGGTGAGAGCGAGGGCGTCCGAGGCGCCCAAGACATACAATGCAAAACACTCTCTTGCCAAACCAGTGGTAACGTGCCGGCAAAAAGACTAACAACATTTTGGCAAAGTCAAAAAAGGCATCAAAATACTAGCCGAAGCAGCTCACCCGTGGGGGCAGGACACTGAGAGAACAAATGTGTGGAACAACGCATGTGTGGCATGTGTTCCCGAGGAACAACACATGCACAACACAACACAATGCATTGATCAAAGGGAACGCATATGTGATTTTCATGGGGACGCATGACACGTGCATTAAAATCGCAACCAAATGGGAACGCATCAATTGATGCGTTGATCAATACATTTGTTTTCTCAGTGGAATGAACGTAAATAAATAGTGGTCGTTTCCGGTGGTGCGGCAGCTTGCCTAAACCACAGCGAGCTCCTACTTTTGCCGCCACTATTGCCATGTTTTCTCGCGATCAGATCTACTCCAGCGCTTGTACCCTCCCGTGCGGGTCTTCATCTCCATATCCTTCATAAATAATTATCTCGCCTTCGTTGTGCCTCGCTCCTGCCGCCCGTCATGACCCACGTACGTGGTGGCGGCCACGCGAGCTGGCCGTCGTGTCGTGTGGCGCGGCGCGGAGTGGTCCGCTTGTTGCTGGGCCGCCGCGCGGCCACTGCTGCCAGCTGACCTCCTGCCGCTGCTGCTGCTACCACCGCCGCAGCAGCTGAGCTGCTGCTGCTGCCGCTGCCACTGCTGCTGCCACTGCTACCAGCCGCTACCACCGCCGCTGCCAGCTGAGCTGCTGCTGCTGCTACTGCTGCTGCTACCAGCCGCTACCACCGCCACTGCCAACCAACCGCCGCCTCTGCCTTTGCGAATCTGCCGTCACCGACGCCACGCTGGCTGGGCGCGTCGCGTCGCCTCGGCGTGCTGACCTTGGAGCGGGCCGGGCGCACTGTCAGAGCGCAACGAGGCGTGTTGGTGGGGAGGGGAGAGGTGGCGCCCCACAATGGTCGTTAGCTGGCCGTTGGTTGGTCAGAGGTTATAGGAGCAGCGGGGGCTCGTCAGTCAAGATGATTCAACCAGAAATACACACACACACACACACACACACACTCACACACACACACACACACACACACACACACACACATACACCACGGAACGCGGTGTGAGTGTGAGTTGCCGGCGGCGATATGCATCATACCAGTCACTTGTTGGGTCGGTCTGGGAGGACGTATAATTCGACACAGTGGGTACTGTACCACATCCTGAAGAAGACAAGGAGGAAGGTACAGTCCGTCCGAAAGTTGCTGAGGAGTGGTTCTCTCTGATTACCGCCTGAGGTCCATTATTCCCCGTGTGTTGCGTTCGGCTCAGCTAGGACGATGAGGACGCATTCTGCATGATTGGAGAACAGGCAACATCGGTAGTTAGCAGAGGACACGGAGTCCCTTTGTCTCTCTCAACCTCGCTCACCTGTTTTCCTGCCCTCTCCCTCCTCCTCGCCTGTCCACTCACGTCTCGTTCCTCGCTTTTATTTATTTTATTTTTCCCTTCTCTGTTTCTCGCCCGCCTTCGCTGTCACTCCTTCACCTGAGTCGTCGCCTTTGTTTCGCGAGCAGAAAATATCGCCACAATGGCTCGGTGAATCAGCCCCCACTCCCCTTTGCACTGCTGTTGTTGCACGCGATGCAAGAGTACAGTCAGGTTGTTTGTGCGCCACCAGCAAACCCGGAAAAGGTCCCTTATTCGTTTATTTGATGCCTGGTGTTTCAGAGGAGTGTTTGTCTATCACATGGTGTAATGCCTCAGCACACACGATGCGCAGAAGTGAAAGATGTTAAAAACCATGAATTCATGAATTTTAGTTAACTGTAAATTTCTGTCGAGTGGGGCCGGGGGTAAGGGAGAAGGTTCCGGGGGCAATCATCCACTCAGGTGTTTCGCTGTTGCTGGATTTCTAACAGCGCGCATTTTATTTTCGTTTGAATTGTTTTTCATGCGTGTACTCTGAAAATGCCTCTTCCCACGTAATACCGAATCAACTGGTGTGACGGGACGAGGCGGGGAGGGGAGGTAGTTTGTGCCTTGCGTGCATCCTCTCTAACAAGAACGGTCCGCTGATTGTCACTTTCACGCAACATCTGCGAGTGTCGGCGTCGTCGCTGGAGAGGTTAACTACTACTGCTGGTAATGGGGCTGGGCTCTTGCCATCTCATGACTTTCTCAGTAATCACGATGATGTAGAACCTTTTTCTTGAGAGTCCTAATGCAAGGAACGGACCACCCTAGGTCGATCACATCCACCGAACCGAAACCAGACAGCAACGCTTGTAAAACTGTGTCTTATCTGTAAAGAACACGGTAAGCGTCGCCTATGATGAACGTGCTCTTCTTACAACCATGGGCTGGCAATGAGACTGTGCCCGCGTGTACTTCCTTTTGGGTTGCGTTGAAACTGGACCGACATTCTCAACGCGTCCGCACCAGTGCGACACAGCGAGACATCCACTCTTCCAAACTCAGATCGTTGTTTCAGGCCGCGTAGCACAAGCACTGCTCTTCCAGCTGGGTAGTTTCCCAGAACAGAATTGCCGACTCCTCTCACGGAAGGAAATACTGGCAGCGGAAAGGGGGAACATGGTGCTGAAATGTCTCCCGGTCATGTATGTGTTCGGCACTTGGCGTCCATCAAGGGCTGTCGACTCGGCGGACGGAAGGGGGAGGAGGCGGCGGTGGGGGGGGGGGGGGGGGAGGGTCAGAATTTGATTTATTGTTCCTTCCAGAAACCGATTAAACGAGCAGGCGACCGTGATGTGTCGCGAAGTACGTCGGTGCTCGCATCCACCCAGAGACATCAACGCTGGACGCGACTAGAGATCATGATCCTAGGAGCAGCATAGATCACAGCGCCGGTCGAGCACGCGTGAGAAGAGATCTTGGTACAGTGCGTCGTATCTCCCCGTCAGGTAATTGGTCATCCTATCGAAAGCGCCACGCCCCCAGTCCATCCAGATCATCCTGGATCACCACGCCTCCGGCCACCACCCCCGTCGAGCGAGGGGAAAATAAAAATTCCAGCGCTTACAGCACTGAGTCGCCCTCGTTAACTGAACGATGAGAGTTGATAGTAAATTGTTAATCACAACTTGGAAATGTAAGTTTAGAAAAAAAATTAGAAAGGAAAAAGTGAAAGTTTTGACATTCGAACCGGCGACCCGCCGCACGGTGAACTGCTCTATTAGACCGCACGACCAAACCGATGTTGTTACTTGGCTTCGAGTGGCGGACCATCACAAGCCACGGTCGCGTTGCGAGGCACCAACCAAAGCGCAGACCGATGCGAATATGGAGTCAAGTTGGCAACAATAGGCCTCCTCCCTCATTGAACAAGGGACGATTCTGAAATAAATCGGATTTGATGTGATCACCTCCCTAATAGTGGACTGAAGCAGATTGGTTACGTCTGCTTTTGTTAAATGAACTGGAATTTTTTTTTTTAAAGTATATTGGTACAATTGTTTTAGATTCTCCGCCCACTCCGTGCGATGCCAATATGTCATTTCGAAACAAAAAGCAGCAATGCTGATATGGATTACTTTGTGTTAATTTTCATTTTGTTACCAAGGGTTCAATTACATCGTATGATACAGAAGGTGTAAAGTATAATGAAGGAACAACAGTATTTAATATATTTTTTAACTGGTTTCAATTCCTAAAGTTGGCACCACAGAGCACAACCGCGGCATAGCTCCGCCCATTTTCGTGCGCCATCTAGCGATAGTGAAATGAAACTGAATGCAGAATGTGGCAACAACGACAGTTGCTCTGAGGGAGAAAAATAAAAAGTACGAAAGTCGATGCAGAGAGCTCCTCGCTCCGCTCGGTCTCAAAAACGGAAAGCTCTGACATTCGAACCGGCGACTGGCCACACGGTGAACCGGTCTATTAGACCGTGCGACCAAGCAGACATTGTTAGGAGGCTTCGCGTGGTGGACCATTACAAGCCACGTCGGCGTTGCGAAGGCGCCAACCGAAGCGCAGACCAATGCGAATATGGAGCCAAGTCAGCGACAATATACGTATTCATTAAAGGGACAATTCTAAAATAAATCGGATTTGATGTGATCACATTGCGGACTGTACCAGATTAGTTACGTCTGCTTTTGAAAAATGAACTAGAAATTATTTTTTAAAGTATATTGGTACAATTGTTTTAGATTCTCTGCCCACTGCGTGCGTTGCCAATATGTCATTTTGAAACAATAAGCAGCAATGCTGAGATGATTTACATTGTGTTAGAGTGCAGTTAGTTACCAAGGGTTTAATTACATTGCAATGCAAAGGTCTGGAAAAACTTCTCACAGAGACTTTCGGTTTTGGCCCTAAAATTTAAAAAAAAAAAAGTCCAATCTTCAGTGAAACTATAAGGTCACTCCGCGCCTAAAAAAAGCGGAATAGACGATGCAGAGAGCTCCTCGCTCCGCTCGGGCTCAAAAACGGGGACTACACAAAGGGGAAGGGGCGCGGGGCCGGGACCTTGGGCCTGGGCCAGGGCCCGGCTGGTCAAGCCAGTCCGAGTCGAGCCTCCAGCTCGACCAGGGTCCGCCTCGGCCCAGCCAGCCGGCTAACCGGTCAGTCAGCTGTTTTCTGTCAGATTCGTTTCCATCAGCTGACAGCCGCCCGGCCGGCTGCCGGCAGGTACCTGGCGGCGATGCGAAGCCGTGCGAAGCGTGGCGTGCCAACCTAACCACCGTGCGGAGGCCTCGGGGAGGGATCCGGAGGGACCCAGAGCCGGAGGACCCGGAGACCTCGACAGAGTTTGTTGCTGGGAGATCGGGGAGCACGGGAGCACTGGTTGGCATGACATGAACCAAAAAGATGTTTGAAGCTGAAACCGCGACCCTTGGAAAATGTGATCTCGTTACAGGAGGGGCGAATCCACATGCACATACTGCTGTTCTTTTTTCTGCATGTTTCGCTTACACATTTGCGTCAGGAAGTTCACAGACCGTCTGAATGACATCGCGTGCGACGGGAAGCTGGCAGGAGTGGTCTGACGGCGAGGTGACATCGGCGGGAGAACCCATGCCATGACTGCCATAAGTGGGGCGAGCTCCATGCAAGCACAACGAGCCTTCGGGGGCTCGGCGTATAGCGGCCCGAGCGACTCGTAAACTTTTGACAATCCCTCTTGCCAGGGCGCAAGAGAGCGAAATTAGGGCGCAAACTGCGCGTGATATGCGGGGGCGGTGGGCGGGCCTGACGTGTGTGTATGTTGATGAGCTGCTGTTTGGCCTGCCATCCCACCTCCCTTATAATTGCACTGCCTCCCCGCCACGCCCCCTGGCCGAGCCGATGGCCTCCAGGCGCGCGCGTGCGTGCTGCCACTGCGCTGCCACCACCACGACTGCCGCGCCGCCACAACGCTGAATGCGGCCGCGGCACGAAGCGGACTCTGAAGAGGAGGAAGCTCCGAAATGACCACGCACCGGTGCCTGAAACACGTGAAAGGTGGCCTGGAGGACACGCCGCCGCCGCCGGCCCAGGAAACAATTTCTCATACTTCCACCGCCCGGAGCGGCCGCTCGTTGTCTTGTTCTCGGAAGATCCCAGTTAGTTTCCGACCGATGCACACGTTCTACGGAAAGAAAAGATGACGTATGCGGCCGGCCGACGGCGCCTCACGGCTTCTTTCATTTGCTTTAATCGCCCCCATTACGATACAACGGCTTGAGGCCGCGCGCTTGATTGACGGCACACGGGCTTTACTCGTCTCCGTCCGCAGCGCCGCCATCTGACCGATGCCTGCCCTCACCCCCTCACTCTGTCTTGCTGCGATGGGCCTCTTTGTATCACTTCCACGGGCTACGTGCCGGTTCTTTTTCTGCCGGCAGGAGCGCTTCTTGCACGCGCAATGTGCGTGGATAAGATAGCGGCACCGAAGACAAATTGGCAAGTACGTTTCACTCAGCTTCTTCTTGTGCCGCGTCTGGCTCTCGGTCGGACAATAGGCGGGGCTGTGATATCAGAGAGCTGCAAATAAGAAGGCTGTGGATGTTGCCAGGTCTTATTTCTTATCGCCAGTGTGATCAGGCCCCATACGGTCTACTTGCAAACAGGTTCGGTCCTTCACGCGTCAACCGTGCGAATATATTCGAGGCGATGTTTGTAAAATCACTGCATTAAGAATAATGTTTTTTATTCCTGAACTTCTCCCTTTGTTCACCGGTGTTCGCCGTGCTATAGCACTGCACCAGGTTCATGTGGTATGCGAGCTTCAGCGCTCTGCCGTCAGGGGCCAGCACCGTCCAGTTGTGCGTTCGTCCTCTCTCTCTCTCTCTCTCTCTCTCTCTCTCTCTCTCTCTCTCTCTCTCTCTCTCTCTCTCTCTCTCTCTCTCTCTCTCTCTCTCTCTCTCTCTCTCTCTCTCTCTCTCTCTCTCTCTGCTCTGCCTCCACTGCTGCCTCCTCGGGCAACCTTGAACGCCCGGCCCTCTTGGCAGTGTGTTGCTATGTAATTATTTATTTCGGACTCCTGGTGGACATGGTAAATGAGGACATAGCTGTTTAAACACCCACATTTTAGTTGGGTTTTATTCATCGGTGTATTGTCTTTGCATTTGCTTTATCTTATGTTGCTTCTACTCTGTGTCAGCTATTCCATCATACTTTCTAAATGCGGTCGGTCCATGACGAAGACTCAAGTCTGTTTTCTGTACGATTAAGTCCTCTGGTAACGCTCATTACGCTTAGTGCACTCGCGGCCTGACGTCACAGTCCAAGTAGACAAACACTACAAAGTGCTGTTTTTTTTTTTTTAACAGAGTTTGTTTTTCGCTCAGGACGCAAAGGCGATGGGAGTGAAGGGAAAAGGGGGAGGTGAAGGGGGCGGAGCGGTGCGGACAACCGGTTTTCTAAGCCCCCCCCCCCCCCCCCCCCCCCCCGCTCCTCTCCACCCCGCAGTCGTACTGTCGTCCTGCATCACGTTTACACTGCGGCCAACAGTTTTGCGAATACGAAAACAAAGGCGTACAAGCAAATTTTTTCCCCCTCGCGGCTACGAAATAACAATTTTCCCCTCCCTTTTCAATGGCTACTTTGGAGCGGTGTTTGTCGTGTGCCCCGGCGAAAAGATAACGGTCAGTATCATTCGCCACATCTGCGGTGTGAAAAATGGAAATCACGGGCTGTCGCAAGGAGGACGGACAGGCGCCTGGGCTCGAGGTAAAGAGTGAGAGAGAGGAGAATCGTGCCCACTGCCCGAGCGTAAGAGAGAGATTGCGCTATAGTGCCTAGCAGCATAGAGGGGGAGAGAGAGAGAGAGAGAGAGAGAGAGAGAGAGAGAGAGAGAGAGAGAGAGAGGGGAGAGAGAGCGATAGAAAGAGAGAGAAAGAGGGAGGAGGGAGTGTACCTATAACTCTCTTAGTCTTGTACTGGCCAGTAGGTGAGAAAAAGTAGCGACGTTTTCTCATACTACCGACTGCTAGTGCGACAAAGACGCTTTCGAGCCACGATGTGTACAGTAAACGGGAACAGAACAGTGGTGGCCGGCTTTAGAAGTAAGGCGAAAAAAGAAACAGCCGGGAATATTTTTTCCCTTGCTGCTGAAACGTCTTGCCAAAGTACTAAAAGTGTATGAAGTCAATTTAGAGGCAAAGCAAGTCCCGCAGACGTCTTTGTCGAATAGCTTTTTCGCGGAATAAAAAAAAAGAGTGCAATGATGGCCGCAGGGGCCCAACGCGGTGTGGGCGCAGCGTCCGCGCCAACCATCATGCTTCTCTCTCCCTCTGCAGGGGGACTCCGGCTGAGGGAGAGAGAAGGAGCCGTTGGGAGAAGCAGAGGGGCTTTTCGGGGTGTGAGATATAGGTCGTTTCAGGGGTTGGCACTAGTGCAAGCCGTTTGCCACGGAGCCCTCGCGAACGCGTAGAAAAGGGTTGGGAAATCCGTGCGGGCCTGCCTCTCGCTCACCGGGAAGGAAACCCTTTTCCTGGCTATGGCCATATTAAAATATCACCCCCGTAGCTCACTCACGCAGTCAGCAAAGCCCAGCCTGGCGTGCCGGGGTGTGATGGGCTTGCGAAAAGAAGCACTCCCTTGGCTCCCTCCCTCGTCACCTCAATGTGTCTCGCCCTTTGTCCATCACGGGGCACCTCCTCCGTCTCGCAGGATCAGCTGTCACCCCTTTATGATGTGCTGTAATAGCAAAGACTGGGAGGTAGCGGGCCGTGGGTGCGGGGTGACTACAGAGTGTGCAGCCGATGCAGCCCTCTGGGTTACGTGGATGATGACTGCTTGATTTGCACATCAAACACGCTTTTAGGAATCACCTGCCGTGCGGCGCACCTGACAACCTTTATTCCCCCCCCCCCTCTTCTCTCCGTCCCCCTACCTGTCACCCTCTCGCCGCACCCACACGTCTTAGCCGACCTTTTGCACAGGAGCCCGGCAGCCTGCTATTGTCAGAAATAAATTCGCCTATCACGCACCAATTTGGTCGCTGCATTGTGTGGGCCCCGCTCCCCTTAGACATCTTCTTCGTGTGCTTGCTTTTGTTCGGGGCTTTTGCGTGAGAAAACACCACCGCTGCCCCTGCTATACAACTACTGCCGCTGTTTTGATTGATTAGTGCGTCCAAACTAGGGCTGGTCGGCCTGATTGGTTCTGTCGAAATTCGCTGTTTGCTTCTTCCGCCACCACAACGCCGACCAGCTGATCGTAGGATGACTTGACCGGGACGGTGTTGCAGCCGTGGTGCGATTGCTGGCGTTGCTGTACCTTCTCCGGCCCCAGTGTACCAGTGTACTTTGCTTGAAATATAATTTCGCCCGAAGAGGTGGGAGCGAGGCAGACCATAAACTATAATCGGAAGAAGAGGAGCCACAATATGCCTCGTCGTTCCCATTGCACGGACACGGCCGAGTGGGATGAAACCATTAGGGCTGGCCCGAGGGCCACAGGGCCGTGAGCGTCCCAATCAGGGCACCGCAGGGCACCGCAGGGCACCGCAGGGCATGCAGCGGACTGGTTGTACTATCGATTCCCTCGTGACTGTCCTACGGGGTATCAGCACCCGGCGTTACCAACGGTCAGTTATCGACCGGGGGCGTGCGAAGCTGCCGTCTCTGTCACACGGCACTGCGGACGCAGCCGATCGGTGCGCTGAATACTGAGAGGACTGCCTCATTGTGGCTCGTTCCCGGTCCGATCACATACCCGACCCACACCAGCGACGCGCGCGGCGGACGCGTCCGAATGTCGTCATTTCTCCGTCTCCGTCCGAGAGACAGACGCCGAGAGTGACGGTCCTTCTGTGTCTAGTCGAAGGACGTGACAGCGCCTATGCGCACTCAGTAAAAGAAGGGAGCGAGTATGTGTTCTCAGAATCGTTTCGAGGTCCGATCACATTTTATTTGAGGTCCACGTAATATCGAACGGGATACCGCTCTTCGGTTCGGGAGGGGTGTATAATAGGTGTTGGGATGGGGGAGCGAGGCCACAGCCGTGTTTGTGTGTCAACACAGAGGAGGGCCTGTACCTGAAGGCGGGGCGCGCCGTGCAGGTAGGGGGAGTCCCGTTCACCCTTCCCGCATACACTTCCGAGAAAATGTATGATTCGGCACGGACGTAGATTCATTGGATGCAAAATCACGGACGGGACTTAGTCCTAGTTCAAACTGCGTTCCATCATGCTGAACTTCGGATGACGGTTACTCGCCCCGGGATGGAGATTGAGATAACAGATACACGCTGATTGTGACTTTTTCAAGCTGTTCCCTGCATGTGCAACGTCGTCGCACAGAATTTTCGGCAGGTACTATTTATTTTCTGCCAGGGCTACCGCAAACACCTTTGCCATGCGATACACAAAGGGAGCCAAGAAACCAAACCACTGCTCCTGGGGAACACACAAAACATCCTTCTTCGCCCTACCACACGCTTATTGTGCAACGCAACCCTCGGGACTTTGGGTATTCGACTCACCTGTATGTATCGTATTTCAGTGAGTGAGTTAGTGTGTGTGAGTGTATGCTGGCGTGTATGTGTGTGTGTGTGATGCTCAAACACATGTTATACGACTTTTAAGAATACGTCTATTCTTCATCGCTCAAGGTGCCAAATGATGCCGGGTTTTTATTGGCCTCCGTCCATGGCTTAGGACTTTTGTTCCTTTTAAATCCGGGAGGGAGGCTTTAGGCATAGTGTTGGCTGTTCCTATCATCGCTTCAGGACCCCCCCCCCCACCCCTCCTCCTCCTTTGGGTCAGTATCGCTGTCCCCCTTAATTGTCACATGTGTGATATCATTAGCCCTCTTCACCCGGCACCTTTAGAGACAGCAGAAGGAAGAGCTTAGCCCACCTGCTTTGGCCACGAAACGTTCATAGATGTATAAGATTCCTTCATTTACATCACACTCGGGTTGTAATATGTTCCTTCGCTGCGAATGCAAAAGGGCAGCTCACCATACAACACTGTTTTCTTCTACATCACATGTCCCTCAGTAGGGGACAAGGTAATGGCTCCGGCGCAAATTATCGCTGTTGTGGTACTGGCTGGTGCAATGCTATGCCATCTCATGAATGTTTCCCTCATTTTTTCCTCTGCCCCTGATTCCTGCGGACGAAAAGAGGAGCGGGGTGGGGAGAGGGGGGGTGGGGGGTGGGGGGTAATTTTGCGTAAGCGTTCCCAACCATTATTCCTATTTTTTTTTGACAATTCATAATGAAGTCCAGGTGAGTGTGTCGGCCCATACGCCGAAAGCATTGCTACTTTGCCATTCCCGCTTTCAAGGCACGTAATAAAATGCGGACAGAAAACGATCTGTACCGAGTCAATGCCCTGGTCACGTTTCCTCGGGCGTGTGTGTTGCAGTCGGGTGACAACTCCTGGCTTATTTGCGAATCTTATCACCATCGCGGATCGTACGCCATGAATCATAGTATGATGCATTATTAAAATGTTCCGTTCTTGCATTAAGCAGCGCGCACTGCATAACCGTCCTGCCACCGTCATATCGACACTGTTCTTTACAGTGTTTTCTTCTCTCCTTTTTTTCGGACGGATTAAAAAGGGCGTTGTGTTCAGAACTCGTCTGCGATCGCAAACTTCCCGTACCTACGGAACATTCATCAAAACTATGACAGGCTGTGAGACTCTGTGTACAAGAAAGCGAAATAAAATGAAAAGAAGCTATTAGCGAGCAAATCGTTGTGTTCTTTCGCTTCAGCGCGTCGAGGAGCCCGCGTGCGCGCGCGCACTCACATCAGTGCAGAGCGCGAGAATGATATTTCTTTTCGCTGGTCGACGATAAAAAAAAGATTTTAGTTCTGTGGTTCGCGATAGTACGGCGAGATACGTAACCGTGCGTGTGCGAAATTCGCATTTCCCCCGTGTAAAAAATATTTATTCCGAAACTGAGCCGAAGTCAGCCGGAATGAGCCCGAAGCTCCTCGGACTGTTCCTTAAGATGTCCGTTTGCTGTTCGGACTCTCCAATATGAGACCGAGTCTCGGACCGAGTCGGAACTCGGGCAGTCCGGATTCATTCCAGAATTCCGGGCATATCCGAAACAAGTCCGTCCTTTGCGGACTAATCCGTTATCGGCCCGAGCACTCGGACTCTTTTCGGACTTCTCCGTATTTCACGCCGCGTTTTTGTGGACTTAGAAAATTTTCACTCCTGGCATGGGAACTCATGGAGGACAGGCGTGAATTTTAACTAAGATTTGTGTTTGAGAATAGTAAAAAGGAATGGCCTCAAGTGTAACTAGCAACCATATCGCATACAGTAAAACTTTGTGTACAAAAAGTAATCGACATTTCGTCGAACTGTGCGTTTTTTGTTTCCACTGGTCTCACGGTTTTTAAGTTTTGAAAATGAAATAGTATTTCCATCAAAAATTGCATAACATCACTGTGTGTAGTGGATGCAACGCACGGCACAGCGTCGAAAACCGCACAGAGATCCGCCCATTACTTTGCCTTCTACGGGCGAAGAAGCGCGGGCTCGGTCGACTCTAAAGCAGTAGCCAGCTCGGGGCAGTCCTCCACAGATGTCCGGGTAGCACAGTGAGCAAAGGCGACAGCTGAGAAGAGAAGGCACGCTGGTTCGAGTTCGCTTGGACTCGTTTTTTCTTTTCGGTCGCGTCAACCGGGCTAGTCCGAAAACAGTACCGGGCTTGTCCGACTAGAGATAATTCGGACTTTCCGTAACCTTGCCAGAATTACGACATTTCGGTACTTTTGTGGAATGGGTCCGTCGGGCTCCATTCGGACCATTCCCAGCGTCGGACTCAGATCGGAACCTCACATTTTTAAACGGGCCGTGCCGCGCGAAACGTGAAAGAAGAACCATCGTCCGTCCGGCCTCGGGCTGCACTCAGGCCGCGAGGAGACATAACACTCACGCCTCAGTTCTGTAAGACAACCGATGGAGCGGTGCACTAAATGGAGGCCAAGTCCCTATCCATCTGGAGCTGACCGTTTGCAGCTCACGCAAATGGCAAGGCTCCGATTGCCTCTTCCTTTACATTAGCCATGCGCCGCATGCTCGGGCCTTGATGTGGTGATGAATGAGATAAATCAATCTGGAGCGCCACCAGCGCCGCGCCGGCAGCCACGCGCCAGCCACGCGGCAGCGCCACGCCACGCCCGCCTGCCAATAACCAGGGTGCGCGTCCCGCCGGCCCCGCCGGCCCCGGCCCTATCTCCTTCGGCCTTCAGGGCCCCGCATAAATCTCGCCATCGGTGCGAAAGTCAATTGGAAGACGGACGGCCCTTTCATCAACCCCCTTCTCTCTCTCCCTCCCGGCGCCGGCCAACTTGCTGACACTTCACTCGGCAGCAAGCTTGAGCCAACTGGAAATTACACGGCGATCGTTGAGGGATGCCAAAGTATTCTGTGAAAATATATACCAGGTACCTTTGTACTGGTGCGCCTTTCGCTTACACAGCGTGAACACGACGGGCTAGCCTTGCCACACCCACACGCAACCGTTTATGGACAAAGCTGGAGAGGCATCGTGAATTCCTGCAGGACAGGTCGATGGAGTCTTATTTCCCTTTGCAGAGTGATGGGCTGGGTCGCAGCCATTACCTCACATCCCAGCTGCTCCAAGTGCGCCATGTTTAAATGCCCCAAGCGTCATTGTGCGTGGACCTTATAATGGTATGCACGCCAACGCAACCCTCCCGCTTTGTGGGGTGGCGAGTCGAGGTCCACCGAGCGCGAGACCAGTCCGGATAAAAAGTGGTTTTAAATGCACTTGTTTCGCGGTCTAGGAGGGGGTGGGGCCGGGCTGCTAGGGAAGAGGATTTCGTCACCGAATGAATAGCGCGAAGCCGTGTGACTGGAGGCTGAGGAGGACGAAGAGGGTGATGTATGACATCAAAGGCGGGAGGTTGCAACAGGACCAGCTGGAGTGCTGCAGCGGGGTAGGTTGGTGAGAACGGTGGCCAGCTATCATTTCCCTCGCCAGTCCATTGCGCTCTATTCATTAGAGCGCTCCTATTCACGTGGCGCGGCACTTCCGCCGCCACCGGAGACAACTTTTTACTGCATGGCTCCGCCGTCGGTGCCTCCATTACCCTGTGGGCCCTGCGGTTTGACTCGCTGCCGTGCGCTCCGGAGGACAGTCTCTTGGGGACAGCCTCCACCTGGGGAGGCGCCCTCATCGACATCAACTTGAGGGAGATGGGGAGAGAGAGATAGAGCGCCCGGCTTAGGCTTCAGCAGCCCGAGCTGTCTTCCAAAGTCGGCGAGAAGCGTTCTAACCGCTGGGCAGTCGGGTGCGGGCCCCTTAGTCCTGCGGGTCCTGGAGTCCTGTGGTCCTTGCGGCCCAGGGCTTCCCGGAGGCCTGCACAACTCCCTCTTACCTCGTAGTTTCCTCAGATCCACCGGCCGTAACAGCGTTGCCGTTCCCGACGAAATCGAGAATCAGTTCGCGGTGGCGTCGAAAGCAAGAGAGGGACAACACGCATCATGTCGACCTCCCGATGCCGAGTGGAAGCCTGTTAGGTTTATCTGCCTGACGTCACCAGATTATCGGCTCAAAACGGGAGAGTTCCTGAGTTCGGGAAAAGGGAGGCGGCGTGCCCGTGGGAGAGAACCCCACCCCACCGCGCGTGTGACCAGCGCCTTCCCTGACCACGTCCAGGGGACTCCTTGGGAGGCTTCACTGTACACCGCAGGCAACACAATCCCATCTGATTGGTTCAGAAAAAACTGGATAGATGGTGCCATTCCAAGGGCTGTACGCTATACGCAAAGAGGTGGTGGAGGATGTGACTTCATAACCTGTCTGAGACTGTTGGGACGGGCAGCCAGAAATATCCAAAACATAGTGAATAGGAACGGGCACCCACCTGCATTTCAGCACTGCCACAGCTTGGCGGTGTATAGAGCTGAAGCACCGGTAACGGGGTCGTGTTTGATGGGCAATGGACAGCAGACGACGCATCGCAGTGCTTACAGCGTTGAGCCGAGCCTCGGCGGCCAAGCGCGCGTCCGCCCGGCGTCAGGCGCATTAGGCGCAGCGCAGCGCGGCGCATGTGGTGCATCATCGCACGACACGAGGGGCTTCGTCTGCTAATGCCGACACGGCGGCTACGCTGAGCCAGGTCGGGGCGGGGGCCGCGGGGGCCGCTGGGGCCGCCGGGGTTGTGTGCGTAGGGGATGAACGGACGAGGCTGTTCATATTATACGTCAAGCTGGGTAAGTGCATGACAGCTCTGATGCACGGCAGGGTTAGGTTAGCCCACAGGTGAGGAAACTAGTGTGACGTCATATGTAGCAGAGCAGCGGGCTCGATCGTTTATAGCTGATTGACTAACTTTCTTTCTTGATCAACGAGAACGCACTGACACATTCAGGATTCGCGGATCGGGTGAGACTGGCGACGCAAGGGGAGGTATCAGGTGCCGCTCCCCTCAGCCGCCCCCGGACGCGCTCACCCCTCACAAAGGCTTCCAACGGCCTCCGCTTACACCGCGGGCGGGCAGCCGTGAGGCTCGGCGCGATAACTCAACGACTAATATCGAGATATTTGGTCCCCTCGCAGAGGCGCACTTGTGACGCAGTGCACACTATATACTGCCGTATTTTATGTCTAATGAAAAGCGCGGCCGGAGGGGGTGAGGGGTCGGTGGAGTGAGGTGGTGGTGGAGTGAGGGGATGGTGGAGTGAGGGGTTGGCGGGGTGAGTGGAGGTGGTAAGGGAGGGGGGGGGGCGGCTTGAAGGGGTGAGCTTGCTTGGTTGGTCAAGGCCATGCCGAAATAGCCTTGGGCTGGGTACTTCCGAGCCGCGATTTCACAGCTTCAAGGACGCACATGAATGTGTGTGTGTGTGTGTGTGTGTGTGCGTGTGTTCGCTGGATGAGTGGGTCTTACATCTGGTTCCCCCAACCCCAAACCTCCTTTCATTTCTCTTTCTTTAAATTCGTGCATTGTGCCAGCTTCCGGCTTGGATATGTTTCGATTACTAAAGGAAAAGAAAGGGACACCGGCCTTGATTTCGTTCTGCGCGTGCAGCCATACCGGCAGCGGAGTAATGTTCTGCGGCAGTGTTCCCTTCCGACTGGCGTCTTCATTCCCCACTCAATGGCCACGACGCCCTTCGAATTTGACAGGACTTGTCACAATATATACAAGCCGTTTGCTTGAAAGAGTTGGTGCGGTGCAAAAGAAAAATGAAATCGGATACTGGACGACATCTTTGTTTGTGTGTGTGGCGATGAATATCGACGTCCGCGGCTCTACTTGTCCCGCCCTGAGCCACGGCCACAAAACCCCTCGGTAATGCGCTTTCTCTCCCCCCCCCCCTGCCCCATCGTCCCCTGCCACCTTATTCTCTTCCTCCGTAGCGCCCTTGCCGGAAACGGAATGGACCGGACCAGAGGAGGGACAGTCCAACGCAGTGGCGGAGGCCAGGCCCCTTGAGGCCTCGACCGACTGTCCTGCACTCCTTATTCCGCCACCCTCGTCGTTCGCTCTGTCTTTCTCTCTCGCTCTCTGCGTGTCGCTCTCCTACTTATGCGTGAGCGCGCCGGGACCGTTTTCATACGGCATCAGCACCCGCTGCTGATTTCTGCTTCGGCACAAAGAGCCGTGAGATACGAAAATCTTGCGCAACGAATGAAAAGCCGGCCAGAGTCCACGTGCCAAGGGCAACGCGGGCAAAGCGGATAGGGAGCCGGCCGGCCGACAGAGCTGTGTGACGGCGGGCCGCGGCAAGCCGGCCGGTGCGGTCAGTATAGAGCAGGAAAGTCGGAGCGGAGAGGCCAGGCCGGAGGCCGGAGGCTGGAGGAGGCCAGGCGATTAGCGATCGGGTTGCGCGGTGGACTCAGTCAGCCAGACGCTCATTTCAGCTCACCGCTGCCAACACTTTTCGGGAAACAGTTCTGCTACTGCCTTATACTTGTCTCATTGGATGGTGTTGAATTTCAAGCGCGCGCGCCACACTTCCCTCCGCCCGCCTCCGGCCTCCGTACCACGGTTCACGGCCCCGCTGGCCGAGCGTAGCGGTGGTAGTAGAAGTAGGCCTGCGGGGCGTGCACGGAGGAGGTCCTGCGCGGTCACCAACCTCGTGAGATGGGATGCTTCCCCGATGCGATGCTCCGGGGCCCCAGTGTGCCGTCACGAGTCCTCGAAGTGGATTCCGCGTCTGATTCCGATCGAGAACATCCAATTCTTTAAGCACACTAGCACACATGCCCATCTTTGTAACCAGCGCACGGGGAACCGTGACGCGTCCAGCGGGATGGCGGCTGTTCGTGCCGTGCTGGGTAGGCCTGCCCGCCGGGCACGGCGGCTGTGCGGCCGGCCTACCGCGCCCCTGCGGCTGCTAGCGCCGCGCTGGGTAGGCCTGCCCGCCGGGCACGGCGGCTGTGCGGCCGGCCTACCGCGCCCCTGCGGCTGCTAGCGCCGCGCTGGGTAGGCCTGCCCGCCGGGCACGGCGGCTGTGCGGCCGGCCTACCGCGCCCCTGCGGCTGCTAGCGCCGCGCTGGGTAGGCCTGCCCGCCGGGCACGGCGGCTGTGCAGCCGGCCTACCGCGCCCCTGCCGCTACCGCTCCGCTCGGCTCGAGTCAGGGCCGCGCGGCGCTAATGCATTGCGCTGCCGCTGATTTTTAGACTCATCTCTTGCCTGCGCTCTTGAAATTAACCTGATTTACAAGTCGCACGGCCCCCGCTGCCGTGCGCCGCTGGCTGTCCATGTAATGCAGACGCTGCCTCACTCTGTCGGCAAACTTATTCGTGCAAACTCATGCGGCTCTTGTCGTGGAGTTGTTTGCTACTTTTCGGCGAAACCGTCCGTTCTGCCCCGTCGGCGCCGTCGGCGGACGAGACGTGGCGTGACCTCACCTGACCTCTTTATGGGCCCCATGTGTCACCGCGGCACTCGGAGGCGATGTCCACTTGACATCGATCAGCCGCCAGTCAGCCGTCACGTGCCGGTGCGGATTTAATACACAAAACGGCCGTTGGCACACCAGCGAGCACCTCACGCAAGCTCGCATGGTGTCAAAAAACCCGGAGTGGTAAGGGGGAGCGGGGTAGATTTATCGAACATTTTATGCATCAAAAATTTTCCGTAAAAAAAAAATCATATTATTAATAATTCTGAAACTGAAAAACGAGAGTTTATCAGTACTTAAGTCACTCTAAGGCAATGCTAGAAAATTTACAAGCTTCCGCCGTCAGGTGGGTAGAGATAATGCAGCGGAAAATGATTTCAACAAGTTCAAGTTCGTTGAACGAATTATTGACCTCTCGCACGCAACACAACACACGTAGCACGTGCGGCACCCGGTGGGCACCCAGTGGGCACCCGGTGGGCACCCGGTGGGCACCCGGTGGGCACCCTCTGTCCGTGAGCGCCGCGAGCCACGGCTAGCACGTGTCCCGCGGAGGGCATCGATATGCGACTGGCAAATGAAGCTCATCGGAAAAAGAAAGAAGCAGGAGGGCGCCCTGTAACATAGGCAGGGACAGGACGGGGTGGGGTGGTGCGGAAGCATGAGGGTCGAAGGATCGCCATATACCCAGAACTCGGTCCGCTATGTCTTCAGACGGCTCCGGACATGTGCAGGCTGCAGGCTGCCCAGGGAAAAGCTGCAGCTTTCAGCTACATTTCCCACTTCCGTCCCCTGTGGGCTCCTGCGAGACCCTTTCCGTACCACTTGCGCCCCCCTCTTGCTGTCATGTCGCGAGTCACAGGATGAGGTGTGATGTGGTGCAAAAAGAATTTTCCATCATCCGACGCTACCAGCCGTGAGATGGCGGTGATGGCGAAGGCGGTGCGCGGTGGGGACAAGAGCGCCACAGGCGCCTGCTTGGAAATTGGTAATTTAATCTTGTGCGATGGTTCGCAACCCAGAAACCAGACACAGCGATACTCAGTGAACGCACTGATTTTGCAAACAGAGCGCTGCGCTGGAAGCTGACAGTGGCCATCCCCAAGCGTCCCTGGCCTTTGCTCCCTCTGCTGCTGTTCCCCTGAGGGTGCGTACCGACCTGAGGCCCTCGGCTGGGCACCCGGCTGGGCCCTTGACTAGGCGCTCGGCTGAGCTCCAGACCGCCCCGTCGGAATCTATCTCAATATCAGGTGGGGCCACATAAATAAGTGGAGCTCCGCTCGTAAAGCAGTCATTGCCGAGTCCCACAGCACGACGGCCCCAGCCGGGCCTGGCCTGTGGCCTGGCTTGCACGGCCTGCACCAGCTGGGGCTGGACGACCAGAGGCTGTCCGATCGGGACCGTTTTCGGGAGCATGGTTATTTCGGCTGCATTTCTCTTCGTTTTTTATTTCCCTCTGCCATGGCAGTAAGGAGGGCGACAAAAAAAAAAATGAGGCTTCCCGTTTTGTTGTTGTTCCTACATACCTCCGGTTTGTGCCCCGGAGCGTGCATAATTTTGTGTTGGTAATTGACATGAAGGGACCAAGATATCCAAGCACAAATTGAAAATAGCACTGTATATATCGAGCGCAAGGTTTATCTCAAATGCTGGCGGCCCATTTTCATGATCATGATTTTGAGTGGCACGCTGTCATTTCCAACTGCCCTCCGTGCCCGAAATTCCCTCCGCGAGTAACATGTTCATTTCCGCGCAATCGCTGAAACTAATCTCTTCCTGGGTTGGCAACACTGGAAAAATAGTTTGAGGTGGGGCAGGTGGAGGGGGAGTGGAATCGCTTTGAAACAATCATCAATATCACGAAAGCAGGAGGGTCGGTAGGGCGCAGGCCCAGCCCAGGAGGGTCCGCCCACCGCACCGGCCAAGATAACACGCCTGTGCCTCTATTGTGACGCTACCTGCCGGGCCGGGCGCGGCGGGGCGTGGCGGGGCGTGGCGGGGCGGTCCCGAACCCAGCAATTTAAAATACTTTACGACGCTGATCGCCAAGGTCTTCGCTCACATTGATGAATGTGGCCACGACGAAGCGCAAAGCACGCTTTTGGGGCCCCATGGCCCCCATGGGCCCAGGCAGGTGAGGGCCCGGTCTGGCCCGGGGTTCAAGTTCGTGACGCGGACCACAGAGGTCTCTGCTAGAGATACACCACGCCGTAATACACCGCGTCGAGCCCCGAAATTATTTCTCCTCCCTGCGAAGCCCTGCGGAGTGGAGCCCTGCGGTTCATGTGCATGACAGCCGACGTGCCTCTGCCCTCGGCGTAAGCCCACAGCGTTAGTCCACAGCGTTAGCCCACAGCGTTCGCCAATGGCGTTAGCCCACGGCGTTAGCCCAAGTGGCGTTAGCCCACAGAGTTAGCCCACAGAGTTAGCCCATAGCGTTAGCCCACAACGTTAGCCCATGGCCACGCCGGCCGGCCGGCGTTGGCTTCTCCCTACTTTACAAACGCGAGCGTTAGAAGTCCGTGCTGTGTTGTGCGGTACCCGCTCGCCCCTTTCCCACAGTGACTGTACGTTGCTGCAGTCCCAGCCTCAGTTGGACTCGTCCTGGAATGCCAAGGACGCTCAAGGACGAGACGACAAAACAGCTGCTTTTGATGACTCGGGTGCTACGCAGTGCTACGCTGGCAGTACAGGCAGCCTCAGAGTTCAGCTCGACACTTTGCCGCACCGTGTGTTTCTGGGCTCCAGCAGGCTCCAGCAATGCTCCAGCGCACCGCTGCTGTTTCCGGCTGCTGCGTCGTGTTTCGGCGGAGTGCCGTGTGGTGTGGTGTGGCCCGGCGGCGCGGCCGTTCAACTACCGCCATTGTGAGCAGGGAGGACTTTGGCAAACAGCGTCGCCTCGGTGACGCTCTGTGCGTCGTTCCAAGTCACACCAGCGGAGGCCCCTCGCTAAAGTCCCCCGGCACAACCCCGTCCCGCACCAGATCCAACAGCACTCTGCAGGATGAATAGAACGCAGCTCCGCTCAACGCACCGAGCTCGGTGCATATAACTAGGCACAAGCCGCGGGCACGGTGGTACCACGCCACGCCACACCGCAACTCGAAACTTTCCACTCAGAAGTCGAAACATCCTTGTTGACGAAATACCTGAACCCGACCGGATGCAAGGCCGCGGGGCTGGGCGGGGCTGGGCAGGCAGGGCGGGGGCGGCCAGGCGCCCTGCGCCGGCCGGTGCCTGCGGGCTTCGTGCCCAGCGCCGCGGTGCATCCTGGGAACAAAGGGGCCGCCGCGTCGCCACGCCCCGCCACGCCCTGCCACGGGACGCACCGCGGGATGGAAACACCCACGACTCGCATCCCAGCTATGAATGAGTGGTGTGGTATGCTAGAAGAGGGAAGAAGAGAGAGAAGGAGAGAAATAGAAAGAGAGATAGAGAGAGAGAGAGAGAGAGAGAGAGAGAGAGAGAGAGAGAGAGAGAGAGAGAGAGAGAGAGAGAGAGAGAGAGAGAGAGAGAGAGAGAGATTTAAAATGAGGAGTGGGGAGAGGGGGGATTTTTTTCCCCCCTGTGTCCGGTCGATGGTACACGATGTGTCCATTCCCCAGCGGCATAACCTCACTCAGAGAGCAGTGGAGGCAGGAATTCGACCGAGGGAGGCTGGACTTCCCATAAATGAGGAGCATTCCATATCTAAAACCGCCCGCGCTAGTATGCTCTCTTTGCTCCATCATTCCGTCCTCCACTCCGCTCTCTCTCTCTCTCTCTCTCTCTCTCTCTCTCTTTCATTTCCTCTCTTTGCGACACTCACCGCAAACCCAAAACCGCACATGCCAACGCTTATGGGACATTCCATCCTGTTATTTCGCCGTTTTTTGTTGTTGCTTTTTGTTGTTTTATAACGGCAGTAGGGTCTTCCGCCATTCGCCAACAGCAATTTTAATTCAATTGGTTCTCCCTTTCTTTTTCTACTCATTATGCCAAAATTTTATTTTGTCAGCTCCCGTGCATATGCAATTAAGCGTTGTAGTAGTATTTTATTTTCCGAAAAGGCATTATAATTGGAACTTATTCGAAACGATTCGTTTTTATCTTCGCCCCAATGTGCTTATATAATTTTCCCTTTTATGTGCGATTGGCGCCAGCGCGCGTTGTTTGCGCACTCGTCATGCTACGCAGAATGGCGTGATGCAGAGTAGCCCCCAGCCAGCCTTAATTAAGCGCTATTGCCGAACACTTACAGAAATTAATATTTTTTCGATTGGGGACCCACCCAAAATCAGACAAATTTCGGTGCTGCTACCGAATGTCAACCTTCCGCGCCCCACCCTCACAACCCCTCTGCGTTTGTAATCAACTCCCCCTCCTCGAACATCTCCCCCCAGCTCCCTCTCTCTTGCTCTCTTTCTGTCTTCACCCCTTTCATTTTTCCTCCGCCAATTCCCTGTCCTGTCACTCTTTCTCTGTCGCACCCGCAGCACCCACCACCTCGCACCCCGCGCGCCAAAGTTAAACCACACCGTCCAACAAGGCAATCATCGACAACTTCCCTTTTCATTACAGTGAGCAACAGCAGCAGCAGGGGCCGGCGGGGCAGCCGCAATCGCCCCCGCCCACCGCGCCTTCGCCTCTTTTTCATTCAGATGAGTCCAAATTTACGATGAGGCCCGTTGCACCCCCAGCCGGGAACCACCCCCATCGCGTCGTAAACGTATGTGTCGCGGACGCTATTAAAACTCCTCTCTCCCCCACCCACACGCAGGGGGCCTGGCGCTACCGCCCCTTGTCCGGTTGGCAACATCTGCCCATTCCAATACTCTTCCCTGACACAAACACGCACACTTTCACACACATACACACTGGATGAGCACCTCTGACATTGAAGTTAACCAAGATGATGAATAACGTATCTGTGCTTCATTTTGCGGGTGGGGTACATCCAGGAGTCAGGCGTGTGGCACGTAATGTGGGGCAGTCCAGCTTAAAATTTTGCTCTCTCTCTCTCTCTCTCTCTCTCTCTCTCTCTCTCTCTCTCTCTCTCTCTCTCTCTCTCTCTCTCTCTCTTTCTCTCTCTGTCTCTCCCACTCTCTCTCTCACACATACACACGCACACTCTAGTCTCTCCTACGACCGAAATAATAAATTGGAGAGAGTCCACCGCCGTGTGGTGAGTGGAGCTCAGGCGCGCCGCGCGCCGCGCTGTCCGTGCACACATATATTTCCCCGCTCGGGTGATGGACATCCAGGAAATCCAAACGTATTTCGGGGAATAAATCCGTGAACAAAACACTGCGCCCGTCGCCCGTGCGCGCTGGTCGTGCCCCTTTTTCCTGCATGCTGGCTATCCTTTATCCTTTGATCACGTATTTGGCCTGGAGGGGCCCAGGGCGTGAGGGAGGGGGGCACCGAGCGTAGCGTACCCCAGCGGTATGCAAATCTGCGCTGTTTCCGCGGTGCAAACCACTTTGCTGCAAAAAGGGAGGCGACTCTGCCTTGCATGGTAATTTTTGTTTTTCGGTGGGGGTCGTACAGTTTTAGAGCCGGTCACACAACTCACCGCTTGATATATTCATGCATTCATTATCGTCTCAGATGGTTGGTCACACTGGTCTTAATGAACATGGCCAATAATCGTCCGTGACACATTGCTGTTTTTATATCATTGTTGGTTCCCCCATATGTCCTCCAATATCGATCCCCCCCTCCCCCTCCCATGAAGTCATCTCTACCTCTATCATACATCCCTGTGCTTTCACCCTGTGTCCTCACGCTGTTATCACCCTGTGTTCTCACACTGTGTCCTCACACTGTTCTCACTCTGTGTCTTCATAGTGTTCTCACCCTGTGTTCTCACCCTGTGTTCTCACCCTGTGTTCTCACCCTGTGTTCTCACACTGTGTCCTCACTGTAAATCGAAGAGCGAGGTTCGTTACCCAATTTGGGCGATGTAAAACACATCGCCCTAATAGGGCGAGGGGTCTGAACGTCGCCCAGTTAGGGACACGATCATCGCCCTTTTAGGGCAATTTCCCCCGACATCGCTCTTTTAGGGCGAGATCCTGCGAAACCTCGCCCTTTTAGGGTGATGGTTTTAAACCTCACCCTCTGGAGGGCGAGGAAATTTGAGTCAAAAACCTCACCCTTCCAAGGGCGAGGAACATCACTCTAAGATTTACAGTGCTCACACTGCTCTCACTATCTGCTGAGTCTTCACTTCATACTGTTCTCGCACTGTCCTCACACTGTGTCCTCACACTGCTCTCACTCTAGTGCACACCCTGTATTCTCACAAACCGTTTTCAGATCTCTGGCGTTTCATTTGTGCGTGTCTATCCTGAGGCTTTACGCCTGGTCCCGCAACAAAACGGTGCGGATCTATCACGGTCGTCCGCTGCCTCGTCATTGATACGTGTCCAGACATTAATGTGTCACATATCTCAACTTTATTGCCAAAGCGCGCGCGCTCTCGCACCGCGATTGTTCATCTCCTATCCCTTTCTCACCCCCAGCCGCTATCTCTCTCTCTCCCTCTCTCTCTCCCTTGCCTGTTCTGCACTGAACTCAATCAACATGCAGAACCGCAGTGTAAATCAAAAGGCAGGCTTCCGTCCGAGCTGTAACTGCCAGTCACACTCTGCACACCAGCACGAGCCTCCAGCAGCCTCCAGCAGCCTCCAGCAGCCTCCAGCAGCCTCCAGCAGCCTCCAGCAGCCTCCAGCAGCCTCCAGCAACCTCTAGCAGCCCCCAGCAGCCTCCAGACAGCGAGCAGCAAATGCCGCAACAAGGCCTCTAGGAACACCGTTTGCCCGTTTAAACACCGCTACATGCCCGGGATTAGATTTCCGACAGTGTCTGCATACTGATGCCACGGAGATATTCTCGTTTGTTACGTCAGCAGTATGGATAGAGCAGGGGAGGGAGCCATTTGCGATGCGGCACTATTTGCGCTGGGGATGAAATGTGCGTTGGCGATCCGTCTGCGTGCAGCTGGCGCACAGACCTGCTGCGGTAACGTTGGTAACGTGCGTCGTCATCATACGACGCTGCACCACTACCATACGCTTTCGTGCTCCGGAGACTTCATGGTGGCCAACATGAGCGCGGGGTGACGACCGCCAACGGCAGCACGATCACCACCGCGCCGCCGCCCTCTACCATCACGACCATCACCAGATCCGCATGACAACGTGTGCGGGGCACGCTATGGTAATTAGGCCCGGGGAAAGCGGTTGCATGGGGCTTTGGGGTAGAGCGGAGGGGGCGATCAGCCAAAGCACGCCCCACATGGCCAGGCCCAGCCCCCGGGCCGTGCGGGGCCGGGCACTCGCGCACCCTCCGCGGCGCCACCTCCTCCCCCGGCCGCCCCCGGCCGCCCCCGGCCACACATTGCCTGCCGCCTCGTAAAAGTACACTCCAATATTGTGATGGCATAGGCTGCAAGAAGTGTCGGCGGCCGCGTCGAAAACGGCCCGCGCGACGCCAGCGACGCCACATCTGTTTATGGCTTATGGCGTCGACGACAACCCCCAGGGCGTGACGGTGACGGTCCGGAGTAGTCGGCCGTCGATCGATAGGGCACATGGAGCAGGGCGATGACAGCGGGCCGCCACGGGCCTGACACGGGCCTGCCACGGTCCGAAGCGGGGCCCGGCCCTGCCAGCGTCAGCCAGCCGTGTTCTTGTCACCGGCAAAACGGTGTGTGTGTGTGTGTACATGTGTGGGGCGTGGCGTTGCGTGGGCTGTCACGGCGTGTCACTCTGTGCGAACGCTCGCCACTCGGCTTCCGCGGTGCATCCTGACTCCAGTGTGGGCCGACCGGAGAGGGGAGCTAATTGGAGTCCGTACAGGAATCACATGACACGTCGTGATCGAGGTGCACTTTGGTAATTTGGAAGCGGGGAAGTGCGTGCGGGACCGCCTGTGCGAATCGAACCCACCCGGCCAGCAGTCTCAGCTCATGCAGACTGCCAAAGCCAGCGCCAACGACAGTGTTTGCTCCAGCACCACTCCCGCGTGCGGTGACGTGGGGACGTCGTGAGCACGGCCGAGTCCTCTCCAGTGGAGCACGGCGGCACCAAACCGCATGGGAAATAAGTGTGTGCCAAAAGCCCCGAGCTGTATGCCGGAGTGCCTAGCCAGCGCACGGCCCGGACACGGCCCGGACACGGCCCGGACACGGCGCGGACACAGGGCGGCGGGCTTCCCCTGACGACACCGTCACATGCAGCAGGTGGGGGAGGAGGAGCGCCGCCAGTCCCCTACAAAAAAAAAAGACAGTAAAACACAAAAAGGAAACAAAATGGAAAATCCGTCGGCCAAAATAATTGTTTCCGATGGAGCTGTCGCGGTGCTTTCTCTCGGACGGCTCGACCCATGGCGATAAACACGTTCAACATTTTGCTGATCCGGACAGGTCTCATTTGGGTGCAGCTCAGCAACCCCCAGTTCTCCTCTTTTTCAGGTTGGTCCCTCAGGAGCCTCCTGTCCCTCCGGTCTCCCCGTCGCTCCCATTTCCTGCCATGCTGCTTACGCCCTGCGCCACATCACATCACGAAACAATAAGAACGCTGCCGTGACGGATGGCGAATGAGGAAGATTGAAAAGAGAGAGGGAGAGAGAGAGAGAGAGAGAGAGAGAGAGAGAGAGAAGAGAGAGAGAGGAGAGAGAGAGTGAGTGAGAGACGCCGGTAGGGAGAGGGCGGCTCAGCGAAAAAGAAAGATACAACAGAACCCACGCGCGTGGAGGAGGAAATAATATAAAAAGAGGGGGAGAAGAGGAAGAGGGAGAGAGGGAACGGAGAGGTGTGAGAGAAGGAAGGAGAATGAAAAAGGAATGAAAAGCTAGAGGAGCGCGACCACACTCACACTGGACGGCCCCCGACGCGGTCCCCGACGACTCCTGCAGGGGCGGTGATGGTGATGGTGGTCCGGGTGCGATCCGATTCAGCCTTCGCCAACCTCCGCCAACCCTCAAACCTTGCCGCCCTTACGATCTCCGACAAAGCAGCTCGCCGTATTTGCAGCCAGAGAGAGAGAGAGAGGGAGAGAGAGTGTGTGAGAGAGAGAAGTGCTGACAGAAGCACTGTCGTCGTGCCCGCCGCGGTGGCTCCTCCGGTCTGCCCCCCCCCTCTCTCTCTCTCTCTCTCTCTCTCTCTCTCTCTCTCTCTCTCTCTCTCTCTCGCCTTCGCTCTCTCTCGCCCTCGGCTCAACTGACACCCCTGATGTCGCCATTCAGCTGCTGTCAGAGATAAGGCAATGCGCTCCGCCGCATGGAGTAGAGCAGCACACACACACACACACACACACACACACACACAGAGCGCGCTGCTTGCTTTCGGCCCTCCTCGCTTCTCCGCCGCCTGTTCCTTATTCCTTTTTGCTCCCCGTCTCTTTGTGTGTAGCATTTTATTCCCTTCATCTCGAACACGATATTCGCCTCCCCTCCCTCTCGCGCACCCTTCGCTGATACTTACTTTCCTCGATGTCACTCGCTGCCGCGCGCAGCTAACTCGGCCGCGGTTGTCTTCCTCGCACTCCTCTGCTGCTCATGCGCTATCTCACACGCTGCCGCGCGCAGCTAACTCGGCCGCGGTTGTCTTCCTCGCACTCCTCTGCTGCTCATGCGCTATCTCACTCGGCCGCGGTTGTCTTCCTCGCACTCCTCTGCTGCTCATGCGCTATCTCACGCGCATGTGTGTGCGCAATGGCCGTGCGCAAAGCGTTTGACAATCCTTGGGCCTGAACCCGCGGCAGCACGGTATGACTCCGCACCAACTTGCCCTCCCTAAGCCCCGGCAGGCTCCGGGTGGCCCCGGCTGGCCCCGGCCGCGCGGCGGAGGGGAGCGTAGAGAGTATGTGCGCTTCACTCCAACTAAATTACGGCGATGTGGAGTCAAGGCGAGTCAAGGACAATCCCGCCAGCCCATCCCGTCATATCCCGCACCCCCTGGGGAGCCGGGCTGGGGCCGCGCAATGCACTACTTCGTATCCGCAATTTCTGTCGACAGTAGCGGGGATCTAGCAGCAGATATCGACCATTGTGCACGCAGAGCGTGCGTGTGTGTGCATGTGTGTGTCTGTGTGTGTGAACGTGAGACAGACCAGTGCCTGATGTGACAGCAGTCGTGGCGATTTGTGACGGGCTCGTCACAAACGCATACACATGTGACCACCACCATCACCACGTCGTCATTACGCTGTCACAGAGCGTCGTCGTGACGACGTGACAGTGACGACGACTGAAGCCACTACTTGTGACGCGACGGATCGTGACGACGGATCCTGTGTGTTAGTGTGTGTGTTAGTGTGTGTGAGTGTGTGTGTGTTGCGTGCGGCAGGTGATAGTGCGTGTCAGGGAAGTGCCCTTCACGCGATGTTCTACTCTGCTTTCTGCTGCCGCCGCTGCCGCCGCTGCCGGTGCTGCCGCTGCTGCCGCTGCTGCCGCTGTTGCCGCCGCTTCCGCCGCTTGTTTGCTGTTCGCGGAAAGACAGACCTCACGGCCCTCTCCTTACAGCTCGTCAGAGAAAAAATTCTTGAGATATCGGCGCCGAATTCACCAGAACTCGCGAATCTTTGTGGCGATCGTCGTTCTGCCGGATTTGAAATTTATAGCGATGGATTCAACGGGGGGAGACAAAACACACACACGCCAGCAGAGCACTGCTGACTGTAGAAACGAGAGCAGGATAGGAGACAGCACAAGGGCAAAAGTGTATGAATGCGACTTACAATCGGGAGCCACCATCAGCCAGTCGCAGCACGTCTCCGGACGAGGGGGCCACTGGTGGGTGCGCGTGTGTGTGTGCACTGCGCGCTGAGGGCTGAGGGGGGAGACTTCTCTGTCTCCGTCCCTCTCGATTGTAAATGAATTAGAGTAAGGAGGAGGGAGTGAGAGGGACAAGATATAGAGGCCAATCGGGTCTACGGCAGTGGATTATTCCGGCCCCACCCGCAATTTGGGGACGTCAATCGAAGGGGGACGGGGGCAGCTCACCTATAGTGGTGCCGCGTCTTACTTCCGGAGCGGGAAATCAAGAAGCCGCACACACTCGCGCACGCACACCACACACACACGACACACACAATTTTGTGACTGATTCCGGAAAGGCAATGCAGCCGCTCCCTCCCCCGCGGCCGTGCGTCGCGGCGTGATGTGGCGCTGATTGAATGCCACCCTTTGCGCTCGCTATCTCGTTGCCATGGCGACGGCGGAGAGAAAAACGACGCCGCTGACGGCAGCCAATAGAAGTTAACGAGGAAGATCTCTGCAGTGCGCTCGCCGACCGAGCTGTGCCGGTGCTGCGAGCCCTGCGGGCGTGGCCGGCCGTGGCCGAGGCATGGCCGAGGCCGAGGCGTGGCGTGGCTCTTTAAAATTGAATGTCCCCCGCGCATTAATCGTCTGATCGGGGAACCGGTGAGGGCCGGAGGGGGCATGGCCGGGACAGCTTTGTTCGGAGTGTAGGGTGCAGCTCCGCGACGAGAACAGAACACTGCAGCACTACACCCTGGGAGCCGAGTCGAGCCGAGGCGCGCGGAAGTGGCCAGTTTGTCTCGTTCGGCCTAACAGTCTCGTAGGTCGTGCCGAGCGGGGCGAGTGGTCTTCGCTAAGGGCGAAAGTGAGGGCGTGGTACTCGGCCTCCAAATATTTTTAAGTTTTCCTTCTTTGCCGAGCCAGCCTCTCCTCTCCAACCTCCCCCTGGTGGCCTGGCGGCCCAGGCCTGGCTGGCTGAGGCCGGGCGCTGCCGGGCCGGCCTGCGGTGCCAGCAGCAGCCGGGACACTACTAGCAGGGCACACGCCGGCCGGCGATGCCAGAGGCCAGAGGCTTCAGGCAAAAATCGGGTTAACTCGCCTCCCCACTCAGAAAACAAGGACGGAATTGCGTATGGTGCAGTGGGGGTACACTAGGGTGGTCCAAATCCGAAAATGTTGAAAAAGTTTTGGGGCCGACTCGCAAAATGTTTCATTTTGGCATGAACAAAATGTGTGCCAAACCAGAAATCTGTCGGACAATATTTAGGGTTCGCGCAGGGGTCACGAAGTGCCCTTATGAGGAGAGAAAATAAATGTTTTTTGAAAATTTCCAAATAAATATCTCAGGTCAACCTGGCCAAAGTAGGATCCCAAAGGCCTAAAATTTCAAAGAAAACACTGTATCTCTTACGGTTTTCGAGATATCGGCGTTTAAAGTGCAAAAATCAAGCAAACCCTCGTTTTTCATGTTTTTGCTTGATTTTTGCCACTCGTCGCTCTCGGAAGGATCGGGCGGCACGGGTTCGATACCCGCTCGTTTCATTTTACTTTTCCGACAAAAATTGCTTGCCTGCTCTCGGGGGGCGCCCCTAAAATTAGGCAACCAGACCTTCTCTGGCCGTTCGAAAGCAGACCTTGCGGTGCGGGGTGCGGCTCTCCCCAGCGGTCCCGTCTCCTCTGTGGCCCAGCACGGCCACGGCACGGCAGAGGGGCAGGCTCAAAGGGAGGCAAACACCAAAAGGGAGGCCTCACCCCGCAAGGCCTCACTGCCGACGTGTTTTCGTTCGATCGCGCCTCCACCGTCGTCGTCCCGGCGGCAAATGCGGGCGCCGGGCGTCTATACAGCAGCACAAGCAGGCCTGATCCAAGGAACTAGCGGCGCTGGCGGCGCTATAGCAGTACGGCCCCAGCGGCCCTCAAAGGGGACGGCTGCCGCCGTGGCTGTTAATGCCGAGACAACACACGCCGTTTCATGCTTTGCCAACACTCCCTGGAGGAGGGGGGCCGAGTGAAAGGGTATAGGCTGCGCTCCCTTTACGTGATGCCCGTTTGATTCGCCTCTCAGTTGAGGGAGACGCTGCTGCCTATTTCCGCGCGGAGTAACACACCGTAGCGCGAGTGCGGTCCGGCGACAACAGCGGCAGCAGCAGCAGAAGCAGCAGCAGCGGTAGCAGCAGCGGCAGCAGCAGTACATCCTCACTGAGCGCCTCGGATATGTGACAAATGAGCGCCGCTGTACATATTTAATGCTGTATGACGAAACCACTCTGTCACATTCCCACTGCAACAAACGCGGCGTGCACCGCCGACAACAACAACAACTACTACATCGCTGCGAGTCGGCTGTCGGGAAAATTCTCACGCGGCATTTCATATTCTCCTTTATTCGTTTTGATACGCGCGATGATAGGTGAGCGAGATGCCATCACGTATAAAATAGTTGCTGCTGCGGCCGCCCCGCCCGGACCCGAACCCGGGACCGACTCGACCGGCGGCGGTAGGCGGACTCCCTGCTGCTGGCGAGGCGAGCTCGTCCAGCCAGGTCGTATGCCGAACCGTCTACCCCGGCAACAACATCCCCTCGCGAAGGCATCAATCAATGGAACTACTAAGGCGAGGAGGGGAAGGGGTAACGGGGAGGGGCGCGGGAAGGGGAAAGGGGAGGGGGGGCGCATCGCTCTTCACATTTCTTATCAAACGGCGTTGCCAGCAAGCCCTCGCGGGAGGTCCTGCCTGATAGGATACAAAAGGGGTGTGACACGCTGCGGCCTCGCAACAACGCCTGATGGGCCCAGCCCCCCCACAGAGCGACCCCTTCTTCCCCCTTCCATCATTTTATACCCCCCCTCCCTTCCCCCCTGACCTATCTGGCGCTCTTTCTCTCTCTCTCTCTTTATCTATCTCTCTCTTTCTCTCTCCCTCGTTCTCCGGGCTTTGCCACTCCGCGAAGCGACAACATGATGTAGTGGCGACCCTGCATTCATTTTCACCAGTCCTTGTAATTATTAATCATTGTAGCTGCCCTGCTGCGATCTTGGTAAGCAGCAGCGGGGAGCGGGAGGAATAGAAGGGGGGAGGGGGGCGCTGAGTGGGCCGCTAGGGGGACCGGAGGGGACGGGTGACGGGTGGGGACCGCAGCCAACGGCAGCATGAATGCTCGCATGCAAAAGGTTCCATGCTGCTGGACCCACTTGGACCCTGGGATCGGCTTTGATGGTCGTGCCTCCGAGCCGTGCAGCCACACAGCCACCGCAGCCAGCGCAGCCGCCATGGCGTTCTCCCCACGCCGTCCCGGTTTTTCGCCCAAACTCAATTAGGCCCTGACGTCCCCGCCGGCTCCTGGCCTTATCTCATGCGTACGGCCATCGCAGTGCGCCGCGCTGGCCCTCGCCAGCCCCACCCCACCCCACCCCACCTCCTCCTCCTTTTCCCACCGCCGTTTTGGCAGCCCTGCCAGAGATGTGCCTGCCGGACCCTCCTGCTCTGGCCTGGGCTCCACCATGGTCCCCGTCCCGCTGACGTATGCACCGCGTCGCAGCAGCAGCGCGAACAGAGGCTTTTGCGGTTCGCAGCGGTTCGCTGCGGTCGGCTGGCGGCGGCTTTATGTCACCAGAGCGACACATCGGGGAGCCGCATCGAGGCGTGGTGTGGTCACTTTACGATGAGGGGCGAAGAGAGCGCGCGCGCGCGCGCACACACACGCACACAGACGCGCGCGCGCACACACACACACACACACACACACACACACACACAAACGCACGCCCGCGCGATATCACACCGCGAAGAAAAGTTTTATCTCTGCCATAACGAGATGCAGGCTCTTTTCACCGACGGATTTTCCTCCGCACTGGTCCAGAGGCCAGAGGTGCGCACATCGGGAGCATCACGGGGCGTGAGGCCGAGGTCCGGCCGGAGCAGGTCGCACTTGGTTGTCAGGCGCCGGCAGCACCGGTACGCCTCTGGCTTTGACACTTTTTGCCCCTCCGGCCGCACTCTCGCCCGTTGCTCACGTCACTCTCATTTTTCAAGCGCCGCGCCCCACCGTCTCTTTGTGTGCAGTCCTCTACCAGCCCCTCCCCGGCAGCCAGCGAGCCGAGGACGGAGGACCGATGACCTTGCGCCAAAGGGTGAGGCTGACGGTCAGCTGTACAAACACTGCGGCCGGCTCGTCCTTCTTATTTTTTTTTATTTTTTTTTTTTTCACCCAGCGGCCCCGAGAGGGACGTGCGAATGGAATCCCAGGGCCGCGCAAACGTTGGCCACTCCGGTGTCCTTCTGCAAACGTGTGTCCGCCCACCCCGCCGGGGCACCCGCACCGGCCCGCACCACCCACACGCCCCTCCAGAGGGCCCCGGGGCCCCGCCTGCACGGTAAAAGTAAATCCTTTTTTTAGAAGGACGCAAAAAACGGAAAAGGGCGAAATAAAGGGTGTTCTGAGAAGAAGGAATATTGCCTTTCCACTACAAAAGGCCACCAAGCTGCGCTTAGAGGGGTAGGACGTAGCGGTCCAAGGAGGTGGGACGTCCTGGTACCGAGACTGCAAAATGGTGCAGGAAAGGGGTGGGACGTCCTGGTCCCGAGGTGGTCTGTGGATACAGACGGGGGTGGGACGTACAGGTCCAGAGGCGGCCAATGTGTGCAGACGGGGGGAGGGACGTCCTGGTCCCGAGGTGGTCTTTGGGTACAGACGGGGGGTGGGACGTCCTGGTCCTGAGGTGGCCAATGTGTGCAGACGGGGGGAGGGACGTCCTGGTCCCGAGGTGGTCTTTACGTACAGACGGGGGGTGGGACGTCCTGGTCCCGAGGTGGCCAATGTGTGCAGACGGGGGAGGGACGTTCTGGTCCCGAGGTGGCCAATGTGTGCAGACGGGGGGTGGGACATCCTGGTCCCGAGGTGGCCAATGTGTGCAGACGGGAGGAGGGACGTCCTGGTCCCGGGGTGGTCTTTGGGTACAGAAGGGGGGTGAGACGTCCTGGTCCGGAGGCGGCCAATGTGTAGAGAGAGACGTGGGGGGGGGGGGGGACGTCCTGGTCTTGAGGTGGCCAATGTGTGTAGACGGGGGAGGGACGTCCTGGTCCCGAAGTGGCCAATATGTGCAGACGGGGGAGGGACGTCCTGGTCCCGAGGTGGTCTTTACGTACAGACGGGGGTGGGACGTTCTGGTCCGGAGGCGGCCAATGTGTGCAGACGGGGGTGGGACGTCCTGGTCCCGAGGTGGCCTATGTGTGCAGACGGGGGAGGGACGTCCTGGTCCCGAGATGGCCAATGTGTGCAGACGGGGGGAGGGACGTCCTGGTCCCGAGGTGGCCAATGTGTGCAGACGGGGGGAGGGACGTCCTGGTCCCGAGGTGGTCTTTACGTACAGACGGGGGTGGGACGTCCTGGTCCGGAGGCGGCCAATGTGTGCAGACGGGGGAGGGACGTCCTGGTCCCGAGGTGGTCTTTATGTACAGACGGGGGTGGGACGTCCTGGTCCGGAGGCGGCCAATGTGTGCAGACGGGCGGTAGGACGTCTTAGTCCCGCGGTGGCCAATGTGTGCAGACGGGGGATGGGACGTCCTGGTCCCGGTCTCGATCCTATCCCTAACGCATGGTAACGTTAGGTTAGCCAGGTCGCCAGGTCACGATAGGGGGTTAAAGAGTGGCCTAATACGGTCACATAGTTTATGAACCCCCCCCCTCCCCCAAGCACCTGCGTGATACCAAAGTAGGTCAGCCTGCACGGCACGGATTTATGATTGACTCGTGTTTGTCTACCCATTCCCATCTAGTACCTCTCATCGGTGCCAGGCATGGAGTGTTTAAAACTTGTTGTGAGTATCTTCCATGGTGTTAACAACTCGAAAAGTAAATCTCTGACGTTCGTGAGCAGAAGCGGCGTCTTTGTTTGCGGTCGCCCTAACCTCATAACCTTGCTTTCTGCAAATTCGGGCAAATCGTCAAATATCTTCTTGTGCCGACTCAAAATGTAAAACAAAATTTATTTTGTACTGTTTTGACACGAAATCTACCCGAAAAGTCGCGTAAGATAGCTTTAAAAGAAAATTGGCCGCAGAACGTTTAGCGGAACAATGAGAAGGCCGCCATTCTCGGGCCGGCGGTCTGCCGAAGCGGGGGCGCTGGGACTTTTGCGCGCTGTATTCAAAACTACGGGACGTCGGTCGGGGTCGCAATGTTACGCGTGCACGTCTGCATCCACAGACCACCTCGGGACCAGGACGTCCCACCCCCCGTCTGCACACATTGGCCACCTCGGGAACAGGACGTCCCACCCCCCGTATGTACCCACAGACCACCGCGAGACCAGGACGTCCCAGCCCCCGTCTGCACTCATTACACACCTCGTGACCAGGACGTCCCACCCCCGGTCTGTACCCAAAGACCACCTCGGGACCAGGACGTCCTACCCCCGTCTGTACCGACAGACCAGCTCGGGACCAGGACGTCCCTCCCCCCGTCTGCACACATTGGCCACCTCGTGAACAGGACGTCCCACCCCCCGTATGTACCCACAGACCACCGCGAGACCAGGACGTCCCAGCCCCCGTCTGCACTCATTAGACACCTCGTGACCAGGACGTCCCACCCCCGGTCTGTACCCAAAGACCACCTCGGGACCAGGACGTCCCAACCCCGCCTGTACCGACAGACCAGCTCGGGACCAGGACGTCCCTCCCCCCGTCTGCACACATTGGCCACCTCGGGACCAGGACGTCCCACCCCCCGTCCGCACACATTGGCCGCCTCCGGACCAGGACATCCCACTCTCCGTCTGTACCCACAGACCAGCTCGGGACCAAGACGTCCGACCCCCTGTCTGCACACATTGGCCACCTCAGGACCAGGACGTCCCATCCCCCGTCTGTACCTACAGACTACCTCAGGACTAGGACGTCCCACCCCCGTCTACACACATTTGCCACCTCGGGACCAGGACTCCCCCCCCCCCCCCCCGTCTGCACACATTTGCCACCTCGGGACCAGGACGTCCCACCCCCGTCTCTACACATTGGCCGCCTCTGGACCAGGACATCCCACCCCCTGTCTGTACCCAAAGACTACCTCTGGACCAGGACGTCCCTGCCCCCGTCTGCACACATTGGCCACCTCGGGACCAGGACGTCCCACCCCACGTCTGCACACATTGGCCACCTCGGGACCAGGACGTCCCATCCCCCGTCTGTACCTACAGACTACCTCAGGACTAGGACGTCCCATCCCCCGTCTACACACATTTGCCACCTCGGGACCAGGACTCCCCCCCCCCCCCCCCCGTCTGCACACATTTGCCACCTCGGGACCAGGACGTCCCACCCCTGTCTGTACCCAAAGACTACCTCGGGACCAAGACGTCCCTGCCCCCGTCTGCACACATTGGCCACCTCGGGACCAGGACGTCCCACCCCACGTCTGCACACATTGGCCACCTCGGGACCAGGACGTCCCACCCCCGGTCTGTTCGTACAGACCAGCTAGGGACCAGGACGGCCTTCCCCCCCCCCCTTGTCTCTACACATTGGCTGCCTCCGGACCAGGACGTCCCACCCCCCTGTCTGTACCTAAAGACCACCTCGGGACCAGGACGTCCGACCCCCCGTCTGTACCCACAGACCAGCTCGGGACCAAGACGTCTGACCCCCGTCTGCACACATTGGCCACCTCAGGACCAGGACGTCCCATCCCCCGTCTGTACCTACAGACCACCTCAGGACTAGGACGTCCCACCCCCGTCTACACACATTTGCCACCTCGGGACCAGGACTCCCCCCCCCCCCCACCGTCTGCACACATTTGCCACCTCGGGACCAGGACATCCCACCCCCCGTCTGTACCCAAAGACTACCTCGGGACCAGGACGTCCCTCCCCCCGTCTGCACACATTGGCCACCTCGGGACCAGGACGTCCCATCCCCCGTCTGTACCTACAGGCCAACCCAGGACTAAGACGTCCCACCCCCCGTCTACACACATTTGCCACCTCGGGACCAGGACGTCCCACCCCCGTCTGTACGTACAGACCAGCTAGGGACCAGGACGTCCCTCTCCCCCCCCCCCTCCCTTGTCTCTACACATTGGCCGCCCCCGGACCAGGACGTCCCACCCCCCTGTCTGTACCTAAAGACCACCTCGGGACCAGGACGTCCGACCCCCCGTCTGTACCCACAGACCAGCACGGGACCAGGACGTCCCACCCCCCGTCTGCACACATTGGCTGCCTCGGGACCAGGACGTCCTATCCCCCGTCTGTACCTACAGACCACCTCAGGACTAGGATGTCCCACCCCCGTCTACACACATTTGCCACCTCGGGACCAGGACGTCCCACCCCCTGTCTCTACACATTGGCCGCCTCCGGACCAGGACGTCCCAACACCGCAGGACCATGACGTCCCCCCCCCCCCCCCCCCACCCTTTCTTTAGCTCCCAGTCCCGCCAAGACTACGACGTCCTATTCTCGGACTGTGACGTCTGCCCCTTTTTTTTTTGCTAAGGAGGTGTAGGGTTGAGGAAGGGTCCATCCTTTTCTTGCCATATCCTTTTTTTCAAAATTTTGCCGTCCTTCTAAAAAAAGGATTTACTTTTACCGTGCTGGGCGTTCAAAGGAGCTGCGGCGAGGGCGCGGGGGCGGGCGCGGAATATTTGATTGAAAAGCTGAAATTTGCTGGCTGCCTTCGGTGACCACCCCCTGGAGGTGTTCAACAGTTACGGTTGATTTTCATAGCGCTTTCCTAAATTCCTAAACCGTTGGCCCGTCGAGCCTCAGAAGGCAGAAACAACCGTAGACTGTGAGCGCGGTGCGTGCCCGGGGCGCCATCATTGTCACCCCCTTGACAACGTAACGGAAGCGCAACGTCGAAATACGTAATGCTTCGGTAGACAACTACCGACTTTCAGAAGGCTTTACCGACTCGTTTGGGGATGCGCCGGCGCTCCGCTACTGCTGCTCCAGACACACGCGCGCCGTGCCAGCGCCGGTGATGCTCCTGGCGATGAGGTTTAAGACTCACCGCGGCTTTATTTTCACGATCGCTCTAGCAGAAAAGCGGCTCGGGGGAAGAGGGGAAAGGGGGGGGGGGGGGTTCGTGACGACTCGTAAAACGCGCGATAAACACCTCCTCCTGCCTTTTGATTAGGGGTAGCGTTGCTGATTGTTTCAGTTTACTTTTATTTCTCTGAGGGGCTCAAATTAAAACCGTTGCACGCTGGGAGCAAGCGTTTGTCCCTCTTTCCTGTCCGCTCTGCCCTTCTGTCTTCTCTGAACCCAGGGGACACACCAGCAGCAGCAGCAGCAGCAGCAGCAGCAGCAGCAGCAGCAGCTCAAGTGGAAATCAGAGCCTCACGTCAGACACTGGACCTGCCCCATACCGTAGATTGAATCACAAGAACTTCCGAGTGGCGAGGGGCTGGATTTTTGCGAAAGAGAAGCACTTCTCGGGCCTCGCTCGGCTCCCCTGGGCCTCGTCTTTACGATATCCTCTGAGACGCGGTGGACAAGAGCACTCTTCTCCTTCTCCCTCTCCCCTCTCCTCTCCTCCTCCTTAAATACCCCCGGCGGCACATGTCGAGGGCCTAAAAACCCGAGCCGTGTTTACGACACCAGAAAGCATCCCCCTCAGATAGGGGATGGTGTTCCGGCTACAGGCACGAGACTACACGCTGAGTTCCCGGAACAGTTCGGTCCCCCGGACGTCCACAAGGACGGGCCGGATATTGGAGGGGAACCCGAGCCGAAATGTAAGCCATTCTAAAAGATGGCCAATAATAATTGCTTAGCATTGTGAGCCGCGCTATACCTGGCCGTGTCCCATAAGCAATGCTAAACCCGGTGTCTGACCGAAAGGCACTTTTAGAATGGCTTAAAAGCACGCATATGCATTGCTTGGCATTGCTTATATGAGGTATTACCTAGCATTGCTTAGCATTGCTTAGGCGAGGTATTGCTATGCATTGCTTGTGCGGGCGAGCAGCGCCCCCCCTCCCTTCCCCCTCCCCCATTCCCCCTCTTTTCCTCTTCTCCTGCCCCGTCGGTGCGTCCTTTCCCTCTCCGTTGCTCCCACTTTTGGCTTTGCACCACACATTTCAAAATAGACATGGAGATAGGTGAACAATGACAAGTCTGATGATTAGATAGTCAAATGTTTATTGCGCAAAATGAAAATTATACAAGTTAAAAATAAATGGTATCGGTTGTCCTCCACTTTCACCCGCAAACCTACAAATAAAAACAGGGCAAAATCAGCAGAAAACATTGACATGTCTCCAGAAATATGAATCAGGATCAGGCAAGGCAAAACAACGTACCCTCGGTATAAATGCTGGTCAAGCCGTGATGAGCCGAAGTGTACTGAATGCTGGGGCTGATAGGAGCTAGCAAGACAGCGTATGACGCAAACCCTGGAACGTAAACAGACAGGAATAAGGAAACACGCACGGGCCCGTTTACAGACAGCCCCCCTGCTCGTGGATTTACCTGCCACCCCCGGCCCCTGCTCCCAAGCGCTCCTCGCATCTACCTGCGGCGTCTACCGGCCTGCCTAGGCCGGCCGGCCGGAGACTGGTGCACGATGCGGCCAGCATTCGTTCCCTACGTCAGCGTCACCAACAAAATCCCAACTTTTTTCAAAGTAAATATTTGAAATAATATCCGATCGTGGCACTTAACGTATCAAATTAATCAGCGTAACAGCGCAGAAAATGCGAAGGTATTTTCTGCCGCTATCGATATTTAAGTCAGGAACTAGCAACGCACGTGTTTTAGCGCTCTAACCTCACTTGCTGCAGTTCTGCAGCTTCAGTTTAGCATGTTAAAACTTTGTTTCCTTCACTTACCTCCACTGAGTGTAATCCGGCGAAGCATTTGGTACCTTCCAGAAGTCTTCAAATGTTGCACAACGCTGGCGTTGAAAGTAAACGTAAGAAACCGTGTAGGTAAGACAACGATGGCACCGCGATACTGCGACGACGATGCCTGACTGCCAGCCCAGCCTGCCTGCGTGGGCACGCTGGCTGCTGGCAGGGCCTCGCTGCGGCTGCACAGGCTGCACTAAGGGCAAGGACCCCCCCCCCCCTCCCCCTCCCCGTCCTCCTAGCCGTCTGGGCTCTGGGGTCTTCAGGTATGGCTTAGCATGGTTTAGAGGGGCGTGGGCAGCAGTCGGTCCGAGCATTGCTTAGAATTGTTTAGCGAGTGATTCCGGGTGCGGCCGGGGCTCCAGAATCGCTAAGCATTGCCACCAGAGCAGGGCCGACCCATACCAAAACAATAGATTGGCACGAAAAAAATTGCTTATGCGTGTTTTGTATTGCTTGTGCCCATTTTGTATTGCTTACATTTCGACTCGGGAAAAATATAAAAGACGAGAAATATAAAAATTTGGTGGAGCTGGTGGGTGAAGTTCCCGCCGGGCGGAGCGAAAATCGTGCTGAAAGGGGACGTGAATAACGGAGTCTACTTTACGGCCTTCATGCGACGTCGTCGAATTTAATGAGAGTACGCGCAGAATAAGTAACTGACGGGCCCAGGACGTCCGTGACCCGGCCCCCACATGCGTCCGATCTCCACTCGGCGCAAGCCGCACGCTCCTCAAGCAGAACCCCAACTGCCAGTCGCGACGCGAGGCTCTAAAGATAGTCCGGTTCGATCGCGGGCGCCGCTACGTTTGCACATCTCTCGACGCGCTCTAGGCAGTTGCTGTGTGAGAAAACATGGCATGTCACTCCGTCCGGCGCTGCATAGCCCGTCCCGTCCGTGGGGGCTTTCGACAAACAGCGGCGAGGTGACGCGGCCATCAGAGCAAACAACACTTCCAACATGGCCTCATCTATACCCGAACATCGCATGCTGTTATATGTAAGTTGCATGTGTAATGGGGGGTTACGGTGTAGAGGTTGGTCGGCATGAAAGACAGGACTAAAATCACAGAAGCGGATACTGATCCTCACGGAGTGAAAAGTTGCGCAGCAAGCGTCGCTCTGTCAGCCACGAGCTTGGCCACGAGCCGACGTCGAAAATCCGGAGGCCTAGCTCGCGCTGCTGATATGTTCCGACCATTTGGTGGGGTCAGGCAGCTCAGCCGTTCTCGACGAGGCCAGGCCAAGCATCTCCCCATACCGCGTGGAGTAGTTCCCTGTATTTCTGACTTCGGCTCGTGGCTGACGGCACCGCGCGTGCTGCGTAACTTTTCATACCTTAAGGTTCTGTAGCTGCCTTGTCTTTTTCTTTCCTACCCCATTACATATGTACCACACGAACCCATTCGCCTGCGGACTCTCACACGACCTCTGCAGTGGCCTCGCGCCATTGGCCCGCCACCAGACCACCACCGGGGGAGAGTGCAATGATGGTGGCAGCACTGCTAATACTGCTGCTGGCGGGGCCTAGCGCAGCCCAGCGGAGCCTTGCAAGGGTCGTTAAATGCCGGCACCCCTTGCCGTTTATTTGTTTTGGGGGTGTAAACAGAGGGCAGTCGGGGCACAGGGCGGCCCGGGGCGGCATAGGGGCTGCATTCTAAGACCGCCGCTCCTTCATCACCACTGTGCGCGCGCTGCTCGCTCTTTTACGGCGCGCGCTGCGCCGTGCGACGCCCGGTTCCGTCTCGTCTCGCAGCCCGTCTCCCTCTTGCTGCCTGTGGCCTCCGGCAGCTCGGCGGGGCTCCGCTCAGCTTGGGGCTCAGCCCTCGGGCACACCCCGGGCCGCAGAGGCGTAAAACGGACGGAAACAGCCCGCACATTCCGGGGGGACTCATATCAGTCGGGGGTGATTCAGGCGGCCCACGTTTGTTCATTTGCGTAGACTTTGATCGCCTGCCCAGACGCGGCTGTGAGACAGACAGTGGGCTGGGAGCCGAGCGGCCGGCTATCTGACAGGCTGTTCCGGGCTGTGGCCGCAGAGCGGCGCTAGCTGTCAATCAAGCGTTGGTTGGGGTATGCAATATTTATACGACATTTTCCGAGCAGTTTTGTTCGAACACACGCCTCGATTCTGCAGCCATCCGTATGTGAAATCCGGCGTAGTCATTCCCAGATAAACCCCGTCTGTTGGCACGTCGACGAAAAGGCACCTCTTTCTGGGAGTTGAACCCTTGCCACGGGTAAACGCTGTCCACTACACCACTCATCACAGCGGGGTTTCCTTGCAGTGATCCGCCTCGTTGGTTTCCTTTACCTGGGGCACCACGCAACAAAAACCCCGCACTGGTCGAGTTACGTGACCCAATGCGCTCTTCGGCGTACACAAACTAACCTCGTATCACATGAGTCTCACACGAGTCTCACACTCCCCGCGCGGCAGGCGCTCGTCAATTTCGGGATTGAAATGGAATTTTCATCCCGTCGCGTCGCGCGCTTTGTTCCAGCCCGATGGAATGCAAATCGATTCGACCGGTGCTGCTGCTGCTGCTGCTGCTGCTGCTGCTGCTGCTGCTGCTGCTGCTGCTGCTGCTGCGCCCTGCCGCTGTTGTTGTGCCCCGACTGATGCAACGGCGCGCTGCGGCTCCGGGTTTAGTGGATGCCCGGATATACATGCGTTCGGCGCCAAAGCGGCGGCGGCAGCGGTGGCGCCAGCGGCGACGTCCTCCCAGCGCAATGAATAAAGATGCCATTTCCCCTGCTTTTACGTCGTGTTTTTGTTTATACGTCCGACGCGAGCGGAAGTTTATGGCGCCGGATGACCGCGGTGATTACCGCACTGTTCGATCCTTTCCAGATGAGTCGAGGAGTGCGGGGTAAGGGGGCAGGGGATGTTCAAAAAGTCGCACCTAACCACACAACCACCAGCGGCACGCTTGCGACCACAAACCACACGGCAGAGCCGCACAGCTTTTTCCTCGCGCGGTGTGGCCGCACAATGCCGCCGCCGACACAATGGGGCGCTGAATCTGCGAACCCATCCTGGTTGCATCACGACGAGCCGGGTGACGCCCCGGATTCCACGCGATTTGAGGATGCGGCTGCAGCGATTCTCCACGAGCGCTTGCGAGAGCGAGCAACATTTGTTATTTCCGCGCCGCCGTGTTTCAACCCCATTGAAATCGAAGACAAAAATGGATTGTGTCAGTGCTGATATTTTACACCCTGGCCGCAGTGCATGAGCGCTCGATAACCACCTGCCCCTGACATAGCGCAGTAATTACTGCCCTCCCCCCCCCCCCCCGGCTCTCTCTCTCTCTCTCTCTCTCTCTCTCTCTCTCTCTCTCTCTCTCTCTCTCTCTCTCTCTCTCTCTCTCTCTCTCTCTCTCTCTCTCTCTCTCTCTCTCTCTCTCTCGCTCTCCCACTCCCAAACCCCATTTCGGTGAGATTGAGAGATTACGGGACACCAAGAGGTAAGAAACAGATTTATAGCTCGGATCAAATTGATGAGTAATAACTCTGGGATTTTAAACAACACACTGCTAATAAGACGTGTTGCCGGGATTAACTTGGGTCGTGCGGGGAGCGGCGGGGAGGGACCATTATTCTAGGGGCCCATTTTTTTATTATTTTATATCAGTTTTCATACGCCACGCCGGAATACATGATCGACTGAGGGCGCGGTCGGGCGGCCTTGTAATTGGCCCGATGAACTGACAAGCCCGGGAGGGGGTGACGCAGCGGCGCGCCCGCCGACCGGAGCCCGCGCCCGCCGACCGGAGCCCGCGCCCGCGCGCCCCCGCTGGAGCCCGCGCCCGCAGCGCCGACAGCGGAGCCCGCGCCCGCAGCGCCCGCCGACCGGAGCCCGCGCCCGCAGCGCCCGCCGACCGGAGCCCGCGCCCGCAGCGCCCGCCGACCGGAGCCCGCGCCCGCAGCGCCCGCCGACCGGAGCCCGCGCCCCGCGCCCGCAGCGCCCGCCGACCGGAGCCCGCGCCCGCAGCGCCCGCCGACCGGAGCCCGCGCCCGCAGCGCCCGCCGACCGGAGCCCGCGCCCGCAGCGCCCGCCGACCGGAGCCCGCGCCCGCAGCGCCCGCCGACCGGAGCCCGCGCCCGCAGCGCCCGCCGACCGGAGCCCGCGCCCGCAGCGCCCGCCGACCGGAGCCCGCGCCCGCAGCGCCCGCCGACCGGAGCCCGCCGCCCGCAGCGCCCGCCGACCGGAGCCCGCGCCCGCAGCGCCCGCCGACCGGAGCCCGCGCCCGCAGCGCCCGCCGACCGGAGCCCGCGCCCGCAGCGCCCGCCGACCGGAGCCCGCGCCCGCAGCGCCCGCCGACCGGAGCCCGCGCCCGCAGCGCCCGCCGACCGGAGCCCGCGCCCGCAGCGCCCGCCGACCGGAGCCCGCGCCCGCAGCGCCCGCCGACCGGAGCCCGCGCCCGCAGCGCCCGCCGACCGGAGCCCGCGCCCGCAGCGCCCGCCGACCGGAGCCCGCGCCCGCAGCGCCCGCCGACCGGAGCCCGCGCCCGCAGCGCCCGCCGACCGGAGCCCGCGCCCGCAGCGCCCGCCGACCGGAGCCCGCGCCCGCAGCGCCCGCCGACCGGAGCCCGCGCCCGCAGCCCGCGCCCGCACGCGCCCGCCGACCGGAGCCCGCGCCCGCAGCGCCCACCCGCGGCCAATACGCATTCTCGACGAGGTCCGAGAGCGGGAGTAGAAAGACAAGAATATTTCCAGAGCGGAAACAGGTGGTATGAGAAATAGCACGGCAGTCCACCACGGCTCAGCCGAGCCGCATCAATAATTTCGGAATCTACTGCGTGTGGCCCTCCGACATCTGCCGAGCGGCGAACCTCTGCACCTGGTGACCCTATCAGCGGCGAGAGCTTAGCTTCCACATTTTGAGAGGCGGCTCGTGGCTGACCGCGGCAAAGATACTCTTCGCCGTGTCATATCTCATTTCCGTTCTCGAGTCTCGTTAGAAATGCCTATGCAAATGGCCGCACAAACACATCATTTTCTTTGTGCCGACCCGCCCGGCCCCCGACGGCTTCTCCCACACGCGGCCGGACTCGGCTGGGGGTTAAATACAAAAGGGGAGCCCCGCCTCAAAGAGCTGCTGTCCCTTACTCCCAGGGGCACTGCCGGGGCGCTGCGTGAAGCTGCTGCTGCTGCCGCTGCTGCTACCGTTGCTGCTGCTGCTGCTGCTGCTGCGGCGGCGGCGGCGGCGGCGGCGGTCCCAGGAATAAAGCTGGTTGCGGCCATTGTTGGGTCCGGTCCCGGGCGGCCGGACCAGGCTCCGCTGCCAGCGGCACGCCTGGCCACGCCTGGCCACGCCTGGCCACGCCCTCGGCCCGACCACCGCACAAAATCCTAAATGAACAGTTTTCCTGCGCGGTGGCTGAAGTGAACGCGGCGCGGAATCGGCGGCGGCCGCCGGCTCAGCTCAGGGGGCTGCCCTACCCTGGCCGTGGGCAGCCGTGGGCCCGGCCGGAACCGACAATGGGTCGGGAGGCAGAGCCTGGCAAAGCCGCGCTGGTGCGCGCCCAGATGAGTTTCCCAGTTTGGATGTGAGGGAAAGGTCTCTGGTGTGTGCGCGCTCGTGTAGCTGCCGCGAACAACACGCTCTATAGTAAGCCGATCGTGCACGCGTGGGGGGACTGTCGTCTTGTGAGGCCTCTGCGAGTCAGACAGCCGTCGTGAGCGCCTGCGAGCGCAACGATAGGCCAGCCCGCACGACACGCGTGCATGCAGGGGCCGTGATTGCCTACCCAACAGGCGCGATTCGCGCTCAGCCGTTGGCTGCTTCGACACTCTAGACACGACGGGCGCGGGGCCGGGGCCGGGGCCGGGGCCAGGGCCGGGGCCGGGGCCGGGGCCGGGGCCGGGGCCGGGGCCGGGGCCGGGGCCGGGGCCGGGGCCGGGGCCAGGGCCGGGGCGGCCGGAGCCCTCGCCGAGACCCACCACTCGCTGTCAGCGAAACTCTGGCCAACTTTGACATTTGCGGCGATCCGTCAGGCTAGAGGATTGCAGCAAGGCGTCCGACCCGGCGCACCGGGGTGCCGTCGCTGACTTTTGCCGGAGCGCTGACGCCGCCGCCGCCGTCGAGAGGCGCTTGCTGAGCCCCGACCACCGAGGGCCTCCTATTACCATGGCGACCACGAAAAGCACGTACCGTACAGGCGGGCGGGGATGGCGCAGGAAACTGCACAAGACAGGGCGCCGCCAGGGTGACAATGAGGGGGGGGGGGGGAGGACCTAGAGGACCACAATCCCTCCGAGATACGGCACTCTGTCACGGTAATGCGCACACTTTGTCCCACAATGGTGTAGAGGGTAGGGCGGGTCCGCGGGCCGCCTAGCGGGAGCTCGGCAGTGCCAAATGTCAAGTGTTCGGGTGTGCGCGGGGCAGGCGGCGGCAAGGGCGGCAAGGGCGGCAGGGGCGGCAGGGGCGGCAGTGGCGGCAGGGGCGGCAGGGGCGGCAGGGGCGGCAGGGGCGGCAGTGGCGGCAGTAGCGGCAGGGGCGGCAAGGGCGGCAGTGGCGGCAGGGGCGGCAGGGGCGGCAAGGGCGGCAGGGGCGGCTGTGGCGGCAGGGGCGGCAGTGGCGGCAGTGGCGGCAGGGGCGGCAGGGGCGGCGCATCAGTCAGCCACAACACATCCCTCTGGCACCTGCCACCGCCACTGAGCAGTGAACCGAACCCGTCCGCTCACAATTTGTCATGTTTGGCCGTCCGGGCGGTGGCGGCACTGCGCTGCGCTGGGCCGACTGGGCTGCGCTGGGATGCGCTATCCGAGAAGTGATTGGTTCCCTGGGGAGGGCCTGGCCCTGGGCCTGCCACCGGACCGGGGACAAGACCGTCAGTCCGACGTCCACATACGCGACGGCAGCGGTTTCAGCATTTCCCGGAAGACCTCCGTCCTGCTCGTGTCCGCCCTGGCAACGACCTCCTGGGCTCCGACTCGGCCCCGCCTGGGCACTGCCTGGCTATATCCCCGCGGCCGGCCCAAAGCCCTCGCGATGACGCCCCCACGGTTAGGACCGCGGACCCAACCGGCCGCTCCGGGCCCGCCTCGTAAGTAGGCACCACGCTGGGCCCAACGGCCAACGGCCCCCGAGACGGCCCTCTCGGCCTACCTGATTATCTCTCCAGTCGTTTCCTTGAGACGACCTCGTCCACAGGCTCTCTCTCTCTCTCTCTCTCTCTCTCTCTCTCTCTCTCTCTCTCTCTCTCTCTCTCTCTCTCTCTCTCTCTCTCTCTCTCTCCTTCTCTGTCTCTCTCTTACACACACACGCCTATCCCAGGGCATACTATGTACTGAACGCCCCGCGAATACACGCCGCCTCTGCCAGTAGCGGCGTGTAATGAGGCGGCAAAGAAAAGAAGTGGAGGTCCCCTTCCCTTCCCTCCCCGGCGGCCGCACAGCGCCGCACAGCGCACCGCAAGCCCGCACAGCCCGCACAGCCCGCACAGGCCGCCGGCTCCAAATTACTCTGCGAATAGCCCATTCGCCGGCCGGACACAGCAGAGGCAGACGCCCTCCCAGGCCCTTCCAGCAGAGGGCCTTCCGGGTCCGTCCAGGTGGGGCCCAGGCCCTTCCAGCAGAGGGCCTTCCGGGTCCGTCCAGGTGGGGCCCAGGCCCTTCCAGCAGAGGG